>BHFT01026034.1:0-47500 GCA_004320025.1 Laticauda laticaudata
GAATGAAGACCCTCGTGCATTCCAGGAACTTTCATTGGAGGATGCTCCAGCCATGTTTGACGTAGTTGTGGAGTGGCTGACACCCAGGTTAACCAAGCAGAGCCCACCACTTCTGGGCCCCAGCCTCGGACCCTGGGCCTCAAGGTGCCACTACTCCTGGTGCCACATGGCCTCAGGGACCACCTACAGGATCATGCAGTACGGCCATGGAGGGGTGCCACACAACCACCATCAGCATTGTGGTTTCAGAGAATTTATGGTGGACAGTGCAGAGCCAATCATTCGAAGAATACCTGGAGGAGCTTCCTACCAGTGCCGCCTCCACTGAAGAAGGCTAGAAGAAGTTGCAAAGCTAGTGGTATCAGAAGTGGAACTTCCCCCCACACCATTGGAGCCATAGATGGCAACCACGTGGTCTGCAAAGCTCCAGCCAAGTCTGGGTCATTATTTTCAAGTACTAGGGCTGTCTACAGCATCGATCCTCGTCGCCATGGGGCGATTGCTGACTACAATTCATGTAACATCTATGCTTCAGGAATGGGGTCACGCTGGCAGATTTTTTGGCCTCCATGGTAAATAAAAAAATGCAGTGACTCAAGGAGGGGCCCCTGGAACGCAACCTCATCAGGGCTCCCAGATCAGACCCCCTGCCCAACGAACGCAAAGATGTTGCCCTACTCATCGTGGGGGGATGCACGCCTGCTCTCCCTCAGAAACCTACCCTCCATGAAGCCTACACCTCCAGATTGCCTCATCCCTGTTGAAGAGAGGATGCTTCAACTACGGCTGTCCCAGGCCAAGGCGGTTGGTGCAGAGGAGACGCCTTGGCATCCTGGCCATCAGGTTCCAGGTACTTCTATCACCATGCAGCATTGCCCAGAGACTGTGAGAAGATCGTGGGAAGCCTTTGCTGCATCCCTGCACCAATCTCATGCGCACCCGCTACCAGTCTTGAGAACAGGCTCGTGTACCGCCAACAAGAATGGGACAGTGGAGCCCTGTTGGTAATGGAGGCAAGGGCGAAACCTGATAGACACTGAGGATTGTGCAAGGCCCCACAGAGCCCTCACGTGAAGGGAAGAGTGAGGCCAGCTTCAAACCTCCTCAAACACTGGTGCAACTCCCAGCTGGAGGCAGTGGAGTGGCAAAGACAGGGGATGATAGATGATTAATGGGATGTTCCTTTCATGGGCTGTTTCATCCACACTGATTGAGGATTGGCCTGTGTGTTTGGGTGGGCGCTACAATGAACAGGGCATTTAATAAAGAGTTGTGTTTAATGTTGACTTGTGTGGATCAATGCTTACATTGTTATGAAAATGGAAGGGCCATATGGGTGGCAGCTGGGAGGGTGGACCATTACAGTCCCACTATGCTTGCGACCTGGAGGTTTATCAATTCCCACAGCTATCTTAACCCTCCCAAAGTGTATCCCTGCCCATCCACAGCTATCTTAACCCATCCCAAAGGGTTTCCCTGCCCACCCAACAGCTATCTTAACCCATCAAACACAGTTATTACCCATGCCCACAGGTATCCGTGTGCCCATCCCACAGCTATAGCCTCACCCAGAAGGTATCCCTGCGCCATCTCCATTTTGCTATCCTGTCAACCCATCCCACAAGGCATGTCAAAGGCTTTAACCATTTAAGTTTCAACCAGTCTTTTATTACAAAAATAAATGAAGCAGTGTGTGTAAGCAAAGATAATCTTTATTAATAACAACTGTAAAAGAAAAAATGACCCAAGTCAAGTGTCCAACATAAACATCCACACCAGTCTCTGGCACTCTTCTCTGTCACTCAGAGGTGTGCCCAGTCTCAGGGGGTGAAGGGTCCAGGTGCTGTGGAGGTGGCTGCTTGCACTGGAGTGCTGGTCTGAAGCGCCATGCGGTGGCCTGGCCCCGAGAGAACAACAGGGGACAGTGTGTTGAGAAGCTCTCAGACGTTGGCTTAGCCCCGTGATGTTGGAGACCCCTTCCTCATGCCATGGGGGTGTCAGCCCCAGTACGATGACAGATGTACTGAGGTCGGGCTTGGCTGTGGGGTAGAGGGGAAGAGCAGTGTAGTGGGGCTGTTTGGTCTGCCAGCTGGGTGAGGACTGGCGTGGGGTGGTATCGGTGCATGGGTGCATCGGTTGGCGTCGGTGGCAGCAGTGGGGTGGGTGGCATCGGTGGCATCAGTGGAACCGGTTGGCAACGGTGTCGTCCGATGAACCTGTGTCCTGGACTGGGAAGGCTGCTGCCTGTGTGCTGGACCTCCTGGTAGCCGTAGCCCTGTAGGTGAGGGCCTGTTGGAAGCCTTGGATGGGGAAGGACATCACCTGGGGTGGAGGGAGAGAACTTGGACGGGGGTGAGAAGTTCATCTGGATCTGGAGGGTTGTGCAAGCAGATCGGTGATCCTGTCTTCAGCACCTGGTACTGGGGTTCCGCCATGTCCATGAGGTCTGTTCACATAGGTGAGGAATGGGCTTGCAGTTGGAGGATGAGGAGTCGGTGTGGCCCAGCTGAGAAAGGATATCTAAGCTGCTCCTGATGTGTCTCTTATCTCCAGCAGGACAGTGTGGCTCTGTCCCTCCTGTCTGGGTCTCTGCCTTTCTGCTGGAGGTGGAGCTGGGGGTGGGTGAGGGTTGGACTGTGGTGGAAGTGCTGTCTCCTTTTCTCCACTGCGCCAGGGAGTCCTCCACGTGGTTCCGCCATGGTTAGAACAGCTGTCGGCGGGTTCTCCGTGGTGGCACGCTCCAGCAGAGACCTGCCTGGAGACAGGAGCTGTACTCTCTGCCGGAAGAGGACTGGCTCTATCAGCAGGCTGCCTGAGAGAGAGGGTTGTGAGAGGGGCTGCTCCTCGGTGGCGGATCCTTCACCCTCCAGGAAGCTGCACTTAGTCATGACATACGGTCTCTCTTGATCATCAGCTTTGAACCGACCCTCGCCAGATTTCTTGAGGTGCAGCTTCCTGTACCAGTTGTGTGCATGTGCTTCCACCAGCTGAGGAGCACCTCCGAAGTGTAGCCCAGGCTCTCCGCCTTCTCTTCTCCAAGCAGCCTGCTTTCCTTTTGGTGTCCCTATAGAGCCATGTGTCCCTTCCGCCATAGATTAGTCATTCTCTCTTCAGCCACTCCAGCACCTTCCTCCTCATGTTCCTCCTTCATGTGTTATTTGCCTCCTCTCCCATTCTCGCATATGCCTCTTCCTCCCTTTGGCAGGACCACATGGGCCCTTTTCAGAGGGGGCTTCCCCATGCGTTGTAGGGGCTGCTCTCCACACCAACCAACAGCAGCAGCAGCAGCAGCTGGACCAGGTATCAGCAGCAGCAGAGTAAGCACCAGCAGTGCCAGCAGCACCAGCAGTGCCAGCAGGACCAAGCAGGACCAGGAGCACCAGCAGGACCAGGAGCATGAGCAGGACCAGGAGCACGAGCAGGATCAGGAGCATGAGAAGGACCAGCAGGACCAGGAGCAGCTTCAGCAGAGTAAGCACCAGCAGAAGCACCACCGCCGAAGCAGCTTCAGCAGATAAGCGACCAGCAGAAGCACCGCCCGCCAGAAGCCAAGCATCAGCAGAGTGAGCACCACCCATAAGCAACACCGCCAGAATTCAGCATCAGCAAGTAAGCACCAGCAGAAGCCAACCACCGCCATAAGCAGCATTATCAGCTCCTCCAGAAGCAGAAGCAGGCAGAAGCCCCAGCCCAGAAGAGCAAGCCCGTGCATGGCACGCCCAGCAGAAGCAGAGTGAGGGCCAGGGGTGGAAGGGATTGGCCTGTCCCCTCTTGCCAGGGCTGGCAGCAGATGGCTGAGGCTTTCTCTTCTTCCCCATGGTTGTGGGGTTGCTGGAGGCAGGCAGCAGGCTGGCAGGCAGGCTGCAAGCAGGCAGGCAGGCAGTAAGGCAGGCAGGCGGCTGGCTGGCTTGGAGCAAGGCTGGAAAGCAAAGGCTGGCAGGCAGGCAGGCAGGCTGGCAGGCAGTCGATGTGTCTGAAGCAGGTCTTTCCTCTGAATTGGTTACCTGCTTGGGGAGCTGCTTCCCTTCATATCTGCGGGGCTGACGCAATTGCATCCTTCCTGCATGCGCATTGAACGCTAGCGATCCGCTACGGCTTTCCGCTAAGCTTCCCGCTGTCTTGCATTCGCTTGATCCAGCGTCTGGCATTCCGCTGTGGCACTCGCTGTCATTCTGCTCGGCGTCCACTCTGCATCCCGCTGTATCCGTTCCGCGTCTTGCTTTGCTGCGGTCCCCCAGAAGCCTTGCGATGTGCCATCTGTCCCATCCCGCTTCCATCCACTAGGCTTCCATGGAGCATCCGCTTTTCCATCCGCCCTGCGTCCTTCCCCCGTCCACATTCTTTTCTGTGTTGTCCACTTTGGTTATGCAAATTTTTGCCCCTTTTGAGAGCGGGATAAACAACGGATGGAACATTTTTCTTGTTCTGCTGTGTCCTTTTTACAAACGTTTGACATACCGTCGGCCAAGTGGACTGGCCTTAGAAAGACAGTAGCAGACCCTCTGCACGTCTGGAAAGAGATTTCTGTGGGAGTTTATAGTGGAGCTTCCCGAAAGTGCTGGAAATGCTGTCATGTGGGTTGTAACAGATCTTTTTTCCTAACAGATTCACTTTATTCCATGCCCAAATATCCTAACTGCCAAGGCATTGGCAAAAGATGTTTCTAATACACATTTTATGCCTTTATGGAGCTCCCCCAATGGATATTTCTCAGATAGGGGTGTTCATTCCACATTCAATTTTGGTGGGCATTCTTAAACCTATTAGGCTCCACCTAGAGGTTGGCGTCATCAAGTCACCACCAGACGGATGAATCTACAGAGAGGGTTCCAATATAGAATATTTAAGATGCTTTATTAATTACCAACAGGACAATTGGACTGACTTTCCTTTTCAGTGGTAGCATACAATAATTCAGGCCATAGCAGCACAGGGTTCACCCCATTCCAGGTAGCAACAGGGCCAACAATTCAACCCCATGCTGAACTACCCACCAAAGAACTTGAAAATCCCCTCCCTTAAGGAGTGGATAAATAAACTTACAAGCCATGTGGCCCAGTGGTAAGATTAATTTACAGAAGCTAGAGCAGTTTTTAAAGTTCGAAGGAGACAAAAAATGCTACGATTCTAAACTTTTCAAGATTGGGGACCATGTATATTTTGTCCACAAAATTCTTAAATCATTACAACCCTCTGAAGAACTTGGGCCAAAATTCATTGGCCCATTCCCCATTTCCAGAATTATTAAACCCCATGATGGTAGAGGCTTCGACTTCCCAAAAACACTTAGGCAGTTCATCCAATATTTCACTGTAGCTTTCTCAAACTAGAGATCACTTCAAACCTCAGACCTCCCTTTTCCCACACCTCCAACCCCATCATGGTACATGGGGAAACAACATTTTTGAAATTTTAACAGATATCCTTGATTTATGCACTCACCATGGATCCACACAATATTTAGTAGCTTGGAAACACTTCATTCCTCAGAAAATGAATGGGTAGTCAAACGACATGTAAAAGCACCCACATTACTCTGAAAGTTCCATCTAAAACACCCTGAATAAACCATCCTTTATTGCAAATGTAATGCATGATTTTTGTTTTTTCCAGGGAGACCTATCTATTTTTTTAAGGAGAGGGCAGGATGTTCAGATCCGTGTATCTGCATTTCTTCGGTTGAAGAAGAAAAAGGGGGGGGGGAGACTGATAAAGAAATCCTTTCTTGATGTAACCTTTTAATTCTTATAATATTTAATCTTATATCAAATTTTGTAACCCACACATGATACAATGGAGGAGGAAAACCCAGATGGGCCGGAACCTATCACCTATGAGAGCACAGCCAGGAGATGAGAAGACCATGAAAAATTCCACAGTGAATGTGTCTGGAACCTGCTGGAAAAGGTTCGTTCTGAAAGAGGGTGCGGGGAAATTAGGTATGCCCTTGGAAACTGGTGAAAAGATTGTTTCTTACAAAAGGGGGGTGAATTAACATACTGGCTTTTGTTCCACTAAATACACATTGGAATAAGGGGAGGGGTTTCTAAACTCCCTATAATCTATCCCTGTATGCCTGAGAGACCTAGACACGCTGCTTTTGAACTCCCTACATGGAATTGTTCATCTCAATAAAAGGATTCCTTTTGATATGTTTGGTTTTCAGAAGTTCATTCTTGTTAATTGAATGGGAAAAAGTTCTGTAGCCTGACAAAGACATTGTTAAATTTCTTCTGTACAATGCCAAGAAAATTAAATGGTTTGGAATACATGAAGGATCAAGTTAATTGCATCATCTTAGGTAAAATCTAGCTGCTTTTTAAAGAGTTGATGTTAACTTGATGGCACATAATTAAATCATTGCTGGCCCATGACATTGTCTTCATCTTGTCTCTCAGCCTTCCATCCTTCCAAGGTGGGTAAAATGAGGACCCAGATTGCTGGGGGCAATATGCTGACTCTGTATACTGATGTAAAGGAGTAAAGGAGAGGGCTGTAAAGCAGTATATAAGTCTAAGTGCTATTACTATTGCCTTAAGTCATTCTTAGCTGTAGTGGTGATATAGCAATATTAATCTCCACCCACCCTTATTCCAGCCCTATCCAAGTTTGGGGTATTGAAACCTTCTCTGTCATGAATGGACTGTATTCTGGGTGATTCAAGAATTGTCTCCCGGGCTGCTGCCTGATGGAGGAACCAAGTAGGCAAAGCAGGATGGGATGTCCGGAGCATCTTGCTCTCGTTCCAAGATATACTCGATTTGGTGGACATTGCTTTTTCCCAGGTCGGCTTTTGCAGAGTTCAGTCCCTTGGAGATCTCCTTTGACAGTGGATTGACACCTGGACAGAGAAAACTGATGTTCTTTCCTTCCCTTTCGGGTGAACTGTGCTGCTGAAATTGAGCGAAAGTGACTTTGCAATGAAGGAAGCGTTGAAATGTGTCCGTTCCCTTGGAGAGAACAAAGTCTGAGTAAAGCATTAACATGTACATTAACCCAGATCACACATGGCAATGCAAATCCTGCCTCCCTTGCTTACATAAAGTGTCTCTTTTTACGGCATCCTCCAAGACCTAATACAAATATTAGCTATCATTCTCCTATTAATTATTGTTAAAGATTTAAAGGGTCAGGGAGTCTAAACCTAATAATGTTTTGGTCACTGTGGGAAAGGTACAGAAAGATTCTCTGTGTGATTTGGTGTTCCTTCTGCAGATGCGGTGCTGGCATGCATACACTTAATGACTTAATGACTACTAGTTTCACAATGAAAAAGAAACACGTTTATAAAATACTTACATTGCTAAACTACCCTGAAAATATCAGAATTGCTCTTGCCTTTTACATTTTTTATTTGAATTAATATCTAGCCAATGCTTTCTCTGAAAGACAGCTTATAAGAGCCTCATATCCAAGGAATGATAACTCTACATCTGCTTATCGTGCTGTAGCATACAATTCCCTCTAATTGTTCAATGGGTTCCTTTCAATGACTTCCTCTCACCCATACTTCACCCTTTCCATTTTGCAAGTATATAGGGGCTGCCAGAAACTGTTTCACAGAGTGCCAACACTATAAAAAGTCTAACCTTGAGACACTAAGCTGGTGGCCTTCTTCAGCTGTATAAGCCCAAGCCAGTAAAAAAAGGTGGGAATTGTCATCCAGGAAGATCTTGGGAGTCACAACTGCCCAAAATTATCAGTCAACTTTCAAACCAATTCTGCTGCAAGTTCCTCATCTTCTTTGGCCTTTGTTTATCAGTTTATTTATTATTTCAATCTATATGGCGATCTACCTCAAATACATGAGCCTGGGTGCCTAACAACAGTTAAAAACACAAAAAGACATGGCAATAAAAATAATGCATACACAAGTGGCAGCCAAGGCAAAAACAATCAACCAGCAGCAAATCAACCGACATTATAAGTAATCTATAATACATTTACACTTCCAAGCTCATTGTTTTTTACCTGTCTTAAATAAAAAAGATTCATTTACCTTTGAAAGAGGTTACCCTGAACAATGTGAGGATTCAAGAGTGTTTCTGCTGTTCCAGGGACAAATCAGTACTAGGTTTCAAATTATTACTAGTTTTTTAAAATTTGCATTCTGTCTTTGACTCAGAAAGCCCTCTTTGGTCCCCCAAAGAGGAAAAAGCCCTTCAGGTCTGGCCCTTGGACTCAGTTAAGCAGCTCAAAATATTCTGTTTCCTTGGAGTCTGGAGGCCTGGCATTCCTTTGATTAGCAGTGGACAATTATTTTCTAGCAAAAGGCTTCATTTTTTAAATTTGTGAACAGATCATATCAAAATGCAACAAGATCATGTTACCTTTCCTAAAGCTGGGAATTTAACACTTTTAAACTCTTAAATTGTTCCATTGTTGAACAAATAAAGTGCAGCAAATTTGAGCCACAAATCACATTGCCACATTTTTATTTGTTTATTTATTTATTTAGTCAAACAATTATTAGATAACAGGTATAAATATAAACACGGTTATAAATACACGAAATGGATATGAATAAGAAAAAAACAATAGGATAGGGACGGTAGGCACGTTTTGGTGCGCTTATGCACACTTATGCATTTTGAGGGCAAGCTTGAAAGATCTTGCAGGAGTGACAAAGTAGCACAGAAAAATATATCAGACCATAAGATGATAGTTGACTTGCCTGACCTCAGATCTTTCCAGAGTTGGCCTTACCCATCATTGCATAATTAGTTTGAAATTAGCCTGCTGAATTGTAAACGGCTTCTTCTCAAGTCAGCATGCAAAGGATTGGAACCGTGGCTTCCTTTACATTGCAAGATGGAATGGGAGTCATTTAGTTTGTACTCAAACTTCCCAAAACAGTTGGATTTAATGAGTGTGTCATCTCTGAACCTTCAGTGTGCCTTCCTTCATCTCTCTCCTAACTGACTTGGGTTTCAAAAATATCAGAATGCATTTCTTATATAGATGATGGTAATTTCTGAAAGGGAAACACATTAATAATTCCCTATGGTAAACCAAACATTGTTCTTGGAATCAGAAGAAATGTACCATCAAGTGTATAATAAATGCATTCTGATTTTTTTGAAACCCAAGTCAATTTTCATCTGCACACCAACCAGGAACAACATGCTGGTGTTGGTGATGCTCAAGTGGTAAGTGTATGACATTATTTGAACACTGGTGGGAAGAATGGACATGCTGAAAAGTCAGTTGCAGCTCAAATTCCTTTGTCTAAATTTTTACTTAACAAAATAGAACTCAGATGAATATGAAGGGATTTTGAAACAGCAAAGGTGAAGATGGTGAATGAAGATGTAAATTCAGTGTAAATTCAAAGTGGCCACATCAACCACTTTGGTTCATGATGTTAACCCTGTCCATTTGTATTTGTGTCCTGATGTCAGAGAAAAGAGATGTGATTGCATTGCAACATGCAAACCAAACTTTAGCATAGTTCCTTGTTATCCTCGTGGGTACCTGTGATCAACAAAATTGAATGCATTTATTTGGAGAAGGTTTCATCTGACTGGGCAGTTTTCAAAAGATTTCTTTCTGCAAGAACCCTCCCCCTCTTTTTGCCAGACTGTTAATGTGCCACAATTTAGTACCGCAGTAAAGAAATAAAACAAATTTAACATATGGCTTGGAGCGACATGTGTACATAGCTAGTTTGTCAATATCATCACTGGTACTGAGAACTATTTCACAGAGGGTGGTGAGGCCTATTTCAGTGGAATTTCACATTTTAAGTCTGTGATTAAAGAATTAATTGTGTATTCATTAATTATGTGGAATTGCAAGATCTAGTCAGTTAATCAGTGTGATTAATTGAATTGAATGGCAATATGGTATTCAAATATGTAATAGTTAATTGGTGAGTGGAGGAGGAGGAACTATGTCACAAAAAGTCTGGGGGAAGTCATTTTTGTGCAACATGGTGCCCACCTCAGCTGCCACAATTCCCAGTAGTAATGGAGTATCTCCTTTGCCAAGGGTTTCTGGGGGTTAATATATTACACCAGTGATCCACTCTCATCAACCTTGGTCATTCAAAATGACTTGGGCTCTTCAAAATCTTGGTGGAATAAATCAGTCTCGTAATGTCATATTTTTTTTAGCATGAGACTATTGGGCTCAGGTTTGACATCATAATTTGTCAAGACTTAAAAACATATTTTTAAATAATTGTTAAGCACTTCCCACACACCCCACTCTCTCAGCTAAACTTAGAGCAGTGGGCTGACTGTGGTTTCTGAAATTGCTTGATCAGTGAGAAATACCAACGGATGAACTGGGCAATTGTTCCACTTCCTTGTTTTCAGAACAAATTAATTGAACAGCTAACCTGTTCATCAAAGGGCAAGTCCATTCAGACATCACAAAATCAGCAGACAGCCATTCTCTATTTAGCAATTCCATTCAAATAGTTTGTTTATTAAATATGTGGCTGTGTTGCTGCCAAACAATCTTGATTCTGGGAACATGAACTTTAAAAATATCAATTGTTGCAAGACTTATGATTAAAGTCATGGGAGTTGGCAGAATACTTGGAATCCAAATGTGACAGTGACAAGCGATGGAAATTTGCTTTCCATTGTAGTCTGATATTTTATTTATTTTTATCTTGCCTTTATTTTTTTCATAAATATCTCAAAATGGCAAATGTACCTAATACTCCTTTCTCTTATTTTCCCCACAACAACCTTATGAAGTGAGTTGGGCTGAGTGAGAGAAACTGGCCCAAAGTCACCCAGCCAGGTTTCATACCTAAGGTGGGAGTAGAACTCACTGCCTCCTTTCTAGCAGGGTGCCGTAAACACTACTAGACCAAACTGCCTCTATTGGATAGGGTTGGCAATTTGACTATGTTGGACCAGACCAGACCAGGAATGAGCAGAGCAAATGTATGCTGGTCCTTATTTCATTGGGTTCCATCCATCCATTGGGTGGTTCCTCTTTGCTAATGAAACTAACCTGAAATATCATTATGTGCAAATAAAAAAAAAAAGCTTATGTCCTTCCTTCCTAGGAAGATGGAAGATTCTGACTGAGACTGGACTTGATATTGCTCTTTTGAAATGATCATTTCTTGAAAGAAGAATTCATACCTTTTCTGGAAAATTAGAATGGTTAGTGGCAACTCCTAAAGAAGGGCCCAGCATTCAAAGGTTTGGCACTTGTCCTATAGGAAGAAGCAATTGGTAGAAGGAGTAATTGATAGAAAGAGGTTCCTCTGTCCCAAAGTCTAGAAAGCTGCTGCCAATCAGAGCAGACAAGATTGCATGAGGGTAGACCTACAGTCTGATCTCCCAACTCCTTTTGGTGCTGCTATTTGGGCCATTAGTGGTAATGGATGTTTGAGATGCACAGGCATACAATTATTCTATGATTGGTTTGTTAGTTTACTAGCTTTTCTTCCTCAGAATCAGTGGACAGTTGGAGTCAGTTCTAAGCCTAGCTAAATAAATATTTTCCCTATGACAACAACTCTGATTGGACTGAGAAGGCGTATGTGAGAAGTTACATGATTTATTGTTAAAGCATTTTGCTTTTTTGATGCAGAATAAAAGAGAAAGGCATTCAAAAGAGTGAATGGAGTAAAGATGTAAGGCTGCATATTTTCCTGTAAGGCTCTCGCCTTCCTAGGAGCAGCAAAATCATTCTGGATTAATTAAGCAAGGATGAAAATTTATTTGGCAGAAAGAGGTGGGGGGAAGGGAAATATTTGAAGTGTCACAACACCTACGTTTTATATTCTTACCATCTCAGTCTTTGCAATTCATCTGATAGCTCAAATACTATAAATTTAGTTGAAGATAACAGAACAGATGGGAAAAACATATGGTTTGTAGGTAGTGTGTGGTGGTTGGTATTTGTAGTACATTAGGGGAATTTATTTTATTTTCTCTATTTTCTAGTGTAACTTTTTCATACTTTGTTAAGCACCTTTTTGGGGGAAGAAAAATTACATTGAATGGAGTAGTGATTATTTGTAGCAGTTCAACCATACTTTTTATTTTCCATTTTCTGTCTTAGGTGTCTATAACTTTATGTAATATGTTGCTCTAATTTGAACGTAGTTAGTAGACTCTGGGCCCCTTTGTAGAATAATTTTTCAATTCTATTTTTAGCCAACTGGGCAAAGCTATAATTACTCAGAACTAAGTTCTATTGATTTTAATTCGACATATTCTTATATAAACGAAGACAGAATTGTAAGCTTCATTTTTCATAAGTAAAATAATAGCTATATGTTGTCATGACTTCAACACATTTTGAAACATACATATAGAATAAAGCTGGAAGGGACCTTGGGGATCTTCTAGTCCAGCAGCCCCAAACCTTTTGGGCACTAGGGACTGGTTCTGTAGAGAGAAGTTTTTCCGCAGAGCGGAGAAAATATAATTTTGCATGCTGCCTGCATCCCATAGATGGGGCATTTCTGGCGTTCTGCACACAACTGATTGCCAGTCTCTTCTTAAAAGCATCCAGTGATGAAGTACCCACAAGCTATTTCATTGGTTAATTGTTCTCACTGTTAGGAAGTTTCTCCTTAATTCTAGGTTGCTTCTCTCCCTGATTAGTTTCCATCCATTGTTTCTTGTCCTGCCCTCTGGTGCTTTGGAAAATAAGTTGACCCCCTCTTCTTTGTAGCAGCCCCTTTATATTAGAACACTGCTATCATGTCATCCCCAGTTTTTTTTTTCTCTAGACTAGACACACTCAAGTCCTGCAACCATTTTTTATATGTTTTAATCTCCAAGCCTTTAATCAGATTAGTTGCTCTTCTCTGCCATTTTTCCAAAGTCTCAACATCTTTTTTATATTGTGGTGACCAAAACTGGATGCAGTATTTCAGATGTGGTTTTACTAAGGTTTTAATTGTATAAAGCAGTACTAATATTTCACGTGATCTGACTGGTCTGTTGATTGACCAGACTGCATGCAGTCATTGACCAGGCTACATGCAGTCATAGCAGCATGACTGGTCTAAACAATGGTTATGACAGTGGACAGTGGAGTGGAAGAAAGTCTCTATATCTACATACTGAGGAACATTAGTTTGCTCTTTATCAGTTTGGTTTTCTGGAGGGATTTGCTAAGAATTTAAATGATGCCTTTCTCCTTTCAACACCAAAGCTTAATAGATTGCTCCTTTGCTTTGCTACCATACCTCTGATTTGGATGACAGGAGAGCAAAGGTTAATAGATGCAGTCCCATCTATGGGTATCTTGTACAAGTCCCTATGATGTCCCTCTGTTATGACTTCATACTGCAAATGAGAGGAATAATCCTCCTCTTCCTCAGAGTCAGTTTCCACCAGGGGCATGACATCACCCTCAACCATGTCCCCATTGAAACTCACATTATATATCTATGCATTCAAACACATACTCTTTTTGCCTAATATGTGTTCCCATTGGATGGGATCTTGTGATAGAAAGCTGAGAAGGCTGTCAAAGTATAAATACACTCTGGAATGAGAAAGAGGAATAAATGCAGGACTTGGGTATTTTACCAAATACAATACCTGACAATTCTTGGCTGACAAGAATCTTTTATCAAGTGCAGCACTTGATAAATTTATAAAGATGTAAATTTATAAATCCCTCCTCAACTACTTTGATCAATTGTTTGCTATATCTAAGAATCTGATCATGGAACAGGGAATAAAACCCTGATTCTAATGGAATATCACCCATCCTGAAGCCCATTTCCTCAAACAAGTTGGCAAGGAGACTTTCATGTATAACACTGAAGACTCCAAGTGGGTTGGGTCTGGAACAACTTTCAAATTTATGTTCAGGCCACTTTGCCTGGGCTAGTTCAAGATTTCATGGCTTCTATGTCAATGATAAGCTTGCCTGTAATGATTTGCTGACTTTGATGATCACTAATGGCTCAGAAGATATAATCTCTAAGTGGATGAACTACTTGTGACTCAATTGTCACAAAAATATTATTTGATCAGGTTTGAGCTTCAGTTACCCATAATCCTGGCTTTATGGAAGGACTTGTTTTGGTAGCCGAACATAAGAATTGATGAATCAGGAAGGTTTTTAATTGTTCTGGAAGTATTCTTCTTCAACCACTCATACTCCTGAACCTTTAGTTTTTATTTAGAATGAGCAGCCACCTAAGTCATTAATGTGGTTCTTTCCCACACTCTTGTACAAATCATAGACCTGTTGTAGTTCCAACAAAATGTTTTTCATTTAAGCCAAACATTTATTTTGGTCTCACTCATCCACAGGACATTCTTCCAATGGTCTTCTGACATATCCAGTATTTGGGAAACAGTGTTCTTTTGGGAGAGTAGTGGCTGGTTAGAGTCAGGTTACATTACTGTAAAATATTTATTTAGGGCTGTCTTTGAAGATGGCCTATGAATCAGCTGCAGTGCTGAGCTGCCAGAGCTTAGATGGTCAAAATGCAAGGTGCTGAATCTGTGCCAGTTCAACTATTTACTGTTGAAAGTCAAAGTGTTGGTCTTGATATTTAGGATCTTAATTTAGGATTAGAAACAATTTAGATTTTGTGTGGTGAATCCCCACTAGTGGGCCCTTTGAGGAAAAGAGAAGCTAGCCTAGGTATACTGTTCTGTATGGAACTTAGTAGGTTCCAAGCCCCTCGTTCTGATTGGCTGAAAAGGCCACTTACGGATTGGTTCACTAAGAACCAATCCAGGAAGCCGCCAAACGGCGGGAAGAGTTAAACAAGTGTCACTGGCCACAAGCTGGCAGGCAAGTCGCTATATAAAGGGCTGCCACGGCTTGGGCTATGTTCTGTATCTTTTGCCTTGTGAGTTGAAATAAAGAGTTGTTGTTTGGAACCTGGTCTCACGTACTTCTTTCCGGACGGAACATATACCTTCTGTTTGTTCTAGCACAAGTACTAAAGAGCTTGGATCCAGGTTTTCCAAGGACTGCATGTTTGCAGTGTAAAATTGCCTGGACTTCTGAAAGAAAAATGCTAGTTAGAAGCCTATCTATAAATCCATTATATTGATGGGAAGTAGGGTCCTTAGCAGCAGAAACTTTACCCCATGAAATCCTTTCCACTTGTCGAGCTGAAATCCTACCTGTTTCAAATGATTCATGTATTGTGTTAGCCATGATGTTGTTTTTAAAGTATGCATGACATTGGCTCTGGAAATGTTTGATTCGCTGCCTGCATTATTATTAATTGAATTTTTGAATATTTTATTATACTTTTATATGATCACATTTCCATTTTTTTATTGCCTTGGCAGTACTATGTTCAGAAAAATATCAGTTTAAGGCTATTTTAATGCATTGGGGAATTGGTGAAAAACTAGTGATCTCACAAATTAGAAGCCATTAATTACATTTTGCTAAGCATCCTCCAGAGACCTAAAGCAGATATTTTGCACAGGTGACTTGGTGTCCCCCCTCATACAAAGGAAATGTTTACAGCTGTCAAAGAGGACAATGTTTATTTTCTTCCTTTTTTAATACCTACCTGATCAAATAGCTCTACCTAATAATGTACCTGGACTTGGACTTTTTATTTATTTTTTCTTGGTTTGTTAAGTATGCCTCACTGGGACTGTCTTCCAGAGGGAAGGGGAGGAAGAAGGAAGAAAACTGTGTCTCTAAACAAAACCAAGGTTGGTATTTCTGTCCAAAGGACTTGAACTTGAGGGACCCAAGTGACCATTGGGTTCCTTTTCTAAGCCCCTTCCCTTTGGAGAAACTATAGTGCTGAAAGGTTGTGGTAAAGTACCAGACAACACCACCATATTTTTCAGAGAAAGAAATAAAAAGTTAGATGGGCTTAACCCACTGAAGAAAATAAAAACTATCAACAGACTCCTTCCACTCTCTTTCAGGAAAAAATATTATGTGTGTATGGAATGCAGTTTCTTAAGGCCGTCTCACACTGGCCGATGGGTGCAAAACGTTTGTAAAAAGGACACAGTGGACGAGAAAAATGTTCCATCCATTGTTATCCGCTCTCAAAAGGGGCAAATTTTGCATAACCAGAGCGGGACAACACAGAAAGGAATGGGGGAGGAGCGTAGGGCAGATGGAAAGCGGATGCTCCACGGAAGTCTAGCAGATGGAAGCAGATGGGAGTGGATGGCACATCCGCAAGGCTTCCGGGGGAGCGCAGCAAAGCGGACGCGGAATGGATACAGTGGATGCAGAGCGCAAGCCTAGCAGATGCCTAGCGGATGGCTAGCATTCACTGCGCATGCGGGGAGAATGCATTGCGTCAGCCCACGGATATAAAGGGAAGCAGCTCCCAAGCAGGTCACCATTCAGAGGAAAGACCTGCTTCCAGACACAGCTTGCCAGCCAGCCAGCCAGCCAGCCAGCCTGCCTGCCAGCCTTGCTGCCAGCCAGCAACCCACAACCATGGGGAAGAAGAGAAAGCCTCAGCCATCTGCTGCCAGCCCTGGCAAGAGGGACAGGGCAACCCTCCCATCCCCTGGCCCTCACTCTGCTTCTGCTGGGGGCTTCTGCAGCCCGGGCTCGCTCTTCTGGGGCTGGGGTTTCTGCTGATGCTGCTTCTGGAGGAGCTGCTGATGCTGCTTATGGCGGTGTGCTTCTGCTGGTGCTTACTCTGCTGATGCTGCTTCTGGCGGTGGTGCTTCTGCTGGTGCTTACTCTGCTGAAGCTGCTTCTGGCGGTGGTGCTTCTGCTGGTGCTTTACTCTGCTGGCACTGCTCCTGGTGCTGGGCTTCTGCTGGGGCTTTTACTCTGCTGCGCTGCTCCTGGTGCTGGTGCTTCTGCTGGTGCTTACTCTGCTGGCGCTGCTCCTGGTGCTGGTGCTTCTGCTGGTGCTTACTCTGCTGGCGCTGCTCCTGGTCCTGCTCCTGGTCCTGCTGGTGCTCCTGGTCCTGCTGCTGCTTACTCTGCTGCTGCTGATCCTGGTCCTGCTGGTCCTGCTGGTGCTGCTGGTGCTGCTTTTGCTGCTACTGTTGCTGCTGCTGCTGGTGGTGGTGGTGTGGAGGAGCAGCCCCTACAACCTGGAAGCCCCTCTGATGAGGGCCCATATGGTCCTGCCAAAGGGAGGAAGAGGCAGACGTGAGAACGGGAGAGGAGGCAATACAACATATGAAGAGGAACATGAGGATGGGTGCTGGAGTGGCTGAAGAGAATGAGTATCTATGGCGGAAGGGACACAGGCTCTATAGGACACCAAAGGAAGCAGGCTGCTTAGAGAGAGAAGGTGAGAGCCTGGGCTACACTTCGGAGGTGCTCCTCGGCTGGTGGAAGCACATGCACACCTGGTACGGGAAGCTGCACCTCAAGAAATCTGGCCAGGCCGCGTCAAGCTGACAGACAGAAAGACCTACGTCATGGCCAAGTGCAGCTTCCTGGAGGGTGAGATCCGCCACCGAGGAGCAGCCCCTCTCACAATCTCTCTCTCCAGGCAGCCTGCATGAAATCCAGTCCTCTTCTGGCAAAGAGTCAGCTGCTGTCTCCAGGCAGGTATCTGTGGAGCGTGCCATGATGGAGACCCCCCCCCCGACAGCTGTACTACCCGTGGCGGAGCGCGTGGAGGACCCCCTGACGCAGTGGGAGAAAGGAGACCGGCACTTCCACCACAGCCCAACCCGCATCCACCCCCAGCTCCACCTCCACAGAAAGGCAGAGAGGCAAACCGGTGGGACAGAGCTACACTGTCCTGCTGGAAGATAAGAGACACCATCAGGGAGCAGCGTAGATCTCCTCTCTCAGCTGGTACACACTGACTCCTCATCCTCCACCGCAAGTCCTCACCAATGTGAACCAGACCCTCATGGACATGGCGGAACCCCAGTACCAGGTGGTGAAGGACAGGATCACCGATCTGCTTCACAACCCTCCAGATCCAGATGAACCTGCTCCCACCCAGTCCAGGTCTGCTCCTCCACCCCAGGTGATGTCCCTCCCCTTCCAAGGCTTTCCACAGGCCCTCTCCTACCAAGGCTACGGCTACCAGGAGGTCCAGCAGCACAGGCAGCAGCCCTTCCCGTTCCAGGCACATGTACATCGGACACCACCGGTGCCACTGATGCCACTGATGCCACCCACGCCACCAATGCCACCCAGCCCACTGCCTGCACCAACAGCAGTCCTCACCCAGCTGCAGACCAGACAGCTCCACTACACTGCTCCTTCCTCCACCCACAGCCAAGCCCGGCCTCAGTACAATCTGTCATCGTACTGGGGCTGACACCCCATGGCATGGAGGAAGGGGCTCTCTCAACATCACGGGCTGAGCCAGCTGTCTGGAGAGCTTCCTCAACACAGAGGAAGTGTCAGAGATTGGGTGGCTACCTGTTGACTTTATTTTTGCTTTGACACTTGACTTGGGTCATTTTTCTTTTACAGCTTGTTATTAATAAAAGGTTATCTTTGCTTCACACACTTGCTTCATTTATTTTTTATTAAATAAAGTCTTGGTGGAAACGTTTAGAAATGGTTTAAGCCTTTGCATGCTTGGGATTGTGGTAAGGATAGCAGTGTGGATGGGCAGGGATACCTTTGGCGATGGGTAAGGATAGCAGTGGGATGGGCAGGGATACCCTTGGCATGGGTAATAGCTGTGGGATAGATAAACCCCCAGTGCAAGCATAGTGGGGACTGTATGGTCCACACTCCCAGTGCCCACACTATGGCCGTTTATATATCAATAATAATGTAACCAATCATCACACATTTGAACATAAACACAACTCTTTATTAAACGCCCTGTTCATTGCAGGCCACCCAACATACATGGCCCAATATCATCAGTGTGATGAGACAGGCTGAAGGAAGCATCCATTAATCATCTATCATCCTGTTCTTGCCACTCCACTGCTCCAGCTGGGGAATTGCACCAGTGTTTGAGGAGGTTGCGCTGCTTCTTCCCTTCACGTGAGGCTCGGTGGGGCCTTGCACATCCTCAGTGTCTATCAGGTTTCGCCCTTGGCTCCATTCCCCAGGCTCCATGTCCCCATTGCCTTTGTGGAGGTCCACGAGCCTGTTCCGCAAGACTGGGTAGCGGGTGCGCATGAGATTGTGCAGGATGCAGCAAGCTTCCACGATCCTCCTCACAGTCTCTGGGCGATGCTGCATGGTGGTGAGAAGTACCTGGAACCTGTTGGCCAGGATGCCAAAGGCATTCTCCACCACCCGCCTTGCCCTGGACAGCCTGTAGTTGAAGATCCTCTCTTCACGGGTGAGGCATCTGGAGGTGTAGGGCTTCATGAGGTCGGTTCTGAGGGAGAAGGCGTCATCCCCACGATGAAGTTGGGCACATCTTGCGTGTCGTTGGGCAGGGGTCTGGATCTGGGAGCCCATGATGAGGTTGCGTTCCAGCCCCTCCTTGAGGTCACTGGCATTGTATACCTGGGCATCTGAAGCTGACCCGTTGTCTGAAGCATCGATGTACATGAACTTGTAGTCAGCATCGGCCATGGTGAAGAGGATGATGCTGAAGAAGTCCTTGTAGTTGAAATAAGTGGACCCCGACTTGGCTGGAGCTTTGCAGGCCACGTGCTTGCCATCTATGGCTCCAACGGTGTGGGGGAAGTTCCACTTCTGATACCACTGCTCTGCAACTTTCTTCCAGCCTTCTTCAGTGGAGGCGCACTGGAGGAGCTCCTCCAGGTATTCTTCGATGATGGCCTGCACCACTTCTCTGACCACAATGCTGATGGTGTTGTGTGGCACCCTCCAGCCATACTGCAAGCTCCTGTAGGTGGTCCCTGAGGCCAGGTGGCGCAGAGTCAGTGCCACCTTGAGCCCAGGGTCTAGGCTGGGCCAGAAGTTGGTGCTCTGCTTGGTCAACCTAGGTGTCAGCCACTCCACAACTTCGTCAAACATGGCTGGCGGCATCCTCATGAAGTTCTGGAATGCATTAGTGTCTTCATTCCTCAGCTCCACCATCAGCTTGTTGTACAGTCCGTACTCTGCTCTTCTCCCGATCCATCTTCAGACCCAGACGCTTCTTGGCCGCTTCCTTTTCTTCCCGTAGAACAGGTGGAAGAGCCTGTAGATGGCTTCGCACTGTTGCAGAACGATGGTGGCTACCAAAAGGACTGTGTTACGATCCATGGTGGAGATGACTGGATGCTGTGGAAGAGCAAGAGCCAGATGAAGGATGCAGAGGTCTGCACAGCAGGGCTGCTGGACTGAAAGTGAGATCCAGGTGAGTTGCTCCCCTTTTTATAGGCAATATAGGTTTTCCACTATGTGTCCTTTTGGATCCTCTAGGCATCCTCTAGACAACCTTAATATCCGAGATAGGTCCCCTCTGTGAATGTTTTTTCCGTTTTTAAATGCTTTCTTTGTGAGCTGCATCTGCTTTCATCCTTTCTCCGTCTGTGCTACTAACGCTGCGCGTCCGTTCCGCGTCCGTTTCGCTTCCTCCCTGTGTCCGCTTTCCGCTGGAGCAGATTTGAGTTGCACAGATGCACAGCGGATGCCTAGCGGATGTAGCGGACGCGTAACGGATGACGACAGATGCAGAACAGATGTTCCCGTATGAGTTGCAGATGCAGAATGGACGCATTGGATACATTTTCCGCTCAAAAAGTTTTGAGCAGCTCAAAACTTTTTGAGCAGATGGAACCTCAGTCGACGGATGCTGGATGGATACAGAGGAAGAAAAACGGACACGCAGGTGAGTACAGAACGGATGGAATCTCTTTACTCCAATGGATGGCAAGTGTTTCTCTCCATTTTACATCCTCTTTCCATCCGTTGGTGCAGTGTGACATGGGCTTTAAACCTTCCTCCTTAACATCCTTTTGGACTAAATCAATTGTAATTTTTGCTTTGTGTTGTACGTATTGTACATAATACAATATTGACAAGCTACTCTGAATCTATTAAACTGACCTTTTTTTGGGGGGGGGTAGTCTATATTTATCTACTAAAACATACTTCCTTGATCGTATACTGGGACAAGATTATATACCCCTCAGCTTTGAATTGGGATGTTTTGACAGTTATAGATGTGTTTTTCATCCTTTCCTTGAGCTCCTAAAAATAATTCAAGGTCCCTTAAAAACTTGGGTTATACAGAGGAAGATAGAATTAAGCAAGACCTTTGCTGCTCATCAACATTCCTGCTTTGCCCTGACCTAGGTTAGATCTGAATTTCACTAAATAATATCATCTTAAAAGCCTACATCCTTTATTGTTTTTCCCTCAGCCCCTAAAGCCAGGTGCTCTTTTATGCTGCAGCCAATTATAGTTGATTAATCAACTAAAGCTATAATTATAGATTAAAATTTGCCCACCAATTAATCAGTGAGTTTGGAAGCAAAGGCAGCCAGTGGGCTTTAAATGAAAGATCAAGAAACTAGTATTTTGTACTCTTGCATGCTGAGGGCTTGAAATACAGCTTTCAGATCATGGAGAATGAATCAAATGAATCATGTATAAGATGGACTACAGTTGGGCCATCTATAAGGAAGTGATATGGACAAACCCCCTGCTTCCAGAGCCATTCCCTTTGATTCTGTAAGTAATTGGGAACAATAATAACCATCAGACAATTTCCCCCAGATGAGAATAAGAAAAACTTTGTTACTAATAAGACCCCTCAAAGTTTCACTATGGACTGAATTGGTAGGAGGATCTATGAATGTTCCACTTTTGGACTATCTGGAAGAACAGATTGATTAACCTGGGGATATAAAGACTCCTGGACACTGGGGATTGAATTTTTTGTTTGAGAAGTGGCTTTGGTTTGAATAAAAGATTGTTGGATTATTGGATAAAAAGAAATAAAATAAACAAAAACAAAGATGAGTGGAATTTGGGAAGAAATTGCACCGGAAATTCAGGATATGAAGAATACTTTGACAAGAAGATGTGAGGAGATTCTGAATAAAATACAGGAATAGATGTACAGCTGGAAATTAAGACACAAATGACAAAGAGAAAACAATATGTCCAGAAAGAGGAGGAGTTAATTGAAAGACCAGTTGGAAAAATAGAACAGAGAAAACAACAGACAAAAAGAAATGATAAGAAGGAGATAAAAATAAAAATGACAATGATTGATGATAACCAAGAATATTTTAAGGGAAGTTAAAAGGAATTGGAACTGCAGGGAGGTTTTTTGGGGAGAGAGACAGGGGCAAGAGTAGACATCTTGAAAATGAGACAATGGAAAAGGGTAGAGAACAGAGAAATGTTTAAGAGGATGGGCCAAGAAGTGGTAGTAGATCTAGATAAAGATCCAAGAGAGGAACATGGGAGACAAGCAAAGAAACAAATAATTAAAGCTTCAATGCAAATGAGAGATGATGGATAATAAAAAAGGCTACAAGTTAAAGGAAGGGGGATTAATGGAAGAGATATTTTTACATTATAAAGTGAATTAATAACAAGGACATTTAGAATTTTAATGAGGATAATTTTGAATATGTTATATGGAATAATCAAATAATTGAAGAGCACAATTTAACATAAATATGTGTATTATTAGTTAAACTATATGAGATTGAAAGTAATAAATATGAATATTAACATTATTTGTAGGAAAAATAATGATATGTAGAGTTTGATTGACATTATATAACATATTGAAATATTGAATAAGACAATAATGAAAGATTATAACTTAAAAAACAACTGTACTATTATTAGAATTATAGAACTTGTCCACCGTAAATATGATGAATATTATTTTATCTGCATTAAATAAGTTGTAAAATGTGATTAGAAAGGGGATATTTTTAAAATATAATAGTAAAATAATTAAAAATCAGAATGGGGATAAATAATGGAAGACTATCACTCAATATAAATTTGTGAATTATTATTAGAATTACAGAAATCTGTCAAACATCACAAATATGATTAATAATATTTTATTCATAGTAAAAAGACAGATATTTAGAACACGGAGATTGACACAAAAATAATATACTGAAAGGGTGAATAATCAAAGAATGAAAGATTACAATTTAACAAAATATGCGTGTAACAAAGCCTGCACTACTATTACTATTAATCTTCTCATCACTCCTTATTGCACATCCCCTCCCACTTGTGACTGTATGACTGTAACTTTGTCGCTTGAACCCTTACAATTTATACTGACTGTTTCCTTTATATTTATATTGACTATGATTTGATTGCTTATTGTACCCTATGACAGTCATTAAGTGTTCTACCTTATGGTTCTTGACTCTTGATGAATGTATCTTTTCTTTTATGAATACAGAGATTATTTGCACCAAGACAAATTCCTTGTGTGTCCAATCACACTTGGCCAATAAATAATTCTATTCTATTCTATTCTATTCTATTCTATTCTATTCTATTCTATTCTATCCATTAACATTAAATTTTATATGATTGTCAACTGTATTAAATATGAAGAATATTGTCATATTTGTTTTAATATTTAAAACACTCTGATGCCATACTGTTCACACAATGATATGTTTATAAAAAAAAGAAAAAAATTAAAAAGTATACAAAATAAAATAAAATAAAACTTCCCCCAGAAAGAAAACAGATTGTGGGAGAAGGTGTACCTGTGGAACATGTGTTTTCCTCAAAGTTTTTAAGTGAAAAGGAGGCCTCTTTCCTATTGTTGCATGGTGACCATAAGCATAGAAGGTGGAATTACTGTAGTCTAGATAAAAAAGAGGAAAATAATACATGCTCTTATGAAAAGAAGAAGGAAAAAAACCCTGAAAGCATAAAATGATTTGTTAATGCTTCTTTCCTATTCATCTCCCTCTTTTTGGTTTAAAAGAGAGGCAATTTCAGGCCTTGGAATTGTGTCTGCTGTTGCAACTGTGGATTTTGTACTTTTCCTGCTGCCCTTTGATAATGCAAGAGAAAAATTAATCCTTTATAGCCTGTGATTATCTGTTTACAGCTTATTAAAGATATAAATGCCAGTAATTTTAAATGACTACATTAAGTTGTCCTTGAAAGGAAAAAGAAGTGATAGCATGTGGACAGCATTGAAAAAGCATTTATGAATCATTAATACTGGGCAAAAGAGACCTGGAGATGGAGTTTCAAGGAGCTTAGTTTTATGAAGTACATAGAGAAATGGCTCTTTAGTAACATGGGATAAATTTATGGCTTGCTGTATGAACTTTATAATCTCTAAGTAGAGATTATAAGAAGTTAAATGCAAGGCACTGCTGATAATCTTAAATGAGCAATTCAGTTATATTAGCGTAGTTAACTGATAGCACCCATTGCAGATTGGGTGGAAATCTAATGTAGGTGGCAATTAATAACAATTGCATGTTTACGAAACAATAGAGTATCAGCGTTTTACATAATTTTGCTTAGAATATCAGGTTATATAAACAGCTGTGGCCTAAAAGAAACTTCTTTCATTTGGTAGATGACTAATTATATCACAATTAAATATTTGAATGATCATTGATAGCATTATGCTTTTCTAATCCAATGCTTCAAAGAAATGACAATTTTAGAAACAATGTGCTGGACCTGTGAAAACCATAGATAGGTTCAGTTTGCTCAACCTACTTGCTATGAAAGTCCAGTCATTTTTAAAGGAAATTGAAAAGTAATTTTTAAGTAGTAACAATGGTGCATGCAGCAGCTGGGATTTTTGTCAAAATGACAAAAGGTGCATTGTATATACTAATACAAGATCTATCCCTTGCTTACTTGTATGCCACATCATAACATGTAAAACTGAAACAGAGTTTATCCCCACCAACAGGCACCTACCAACAAAATCAAGGTGATTATCTTACAATTGGAGAAAAATAGCTGAGGTACGCTAATGAATCTAACGATACTTCAAGGAGAAGGGAGAATTTATGAGAATTGTCCCCTTTCTTCCAGAAGTTAAAGAATGGATTTCAGCTCCAAGATCTTAAGATTCAAGCCATTAGTCTGGCAAATACAATGTGCTGAAAGCAAACCGTGACTTATTTGGTTTTGGCACAACTGATATGAACAGATATTGTGTTTAGTATATATGGAATAGATGGGGAACTCATCAAATTTTCAGACAACACCAAGCTGGCAGGAATAGCCAACATTCCAGAAGATAGGCTTAAGAAACAGAAGGATCTTGACAGACTTGAACATTGGGCACTATCTAACAAAATGAAATTCAATGGTGAAAAAAGTAAGGTTCAGTAAGGTTCTACATTTAGGCAAGAAAAACAAAATGCACAGGTATGGTATAGGTGGTACCTCATTCAATAGTAGTAACTGTGAAAGGATCTTGGAGTCCTACTGAACAATCATTTAAATATGAGCCCAGCAGTGCTGTGCTGCAGCTGCCAAAAAAGGCAACACAATTCTAGGCTGCATTAACAGAAGATAGAATAAAGATAACATGAAGTATTAATACCATTTTAAATGCCTTGGTAAGACCACACTTGGAATACTGTATACAGTTTTGGTCACCACGATTATAAAAAAGATGTTGAAACTCTAGAAAGAGTGCAGAAAAAGAGCAACAAAGATATAAACATATAAAGAACAATTGCTGGAATTGAATATGTTTAGTTTAATGAAAAGGAAGAACTTGGTGTAAAATGATACCAGTGTTCCAATATCTCAGGGGTTGCCACAAAGAAGAGGAAATCAAGCTATTCTTCAAAGCACCTGAGGACAGGACAAGAAGCAATGGATGGAAAGATGGAGAGAAAGCAACCTAGAACTAAGAAGAAATTTCTCAACAGTTAGAATAATAATCAGTGAAACAACTTGCCTCTAGAAGTTGTGAATGCTCCAACACTAGATGTTTTAAAGAGGAGAATTGAACAGCCATTTGTCGTAAAGTGTCGTGTAGGGTTTCCTGCCTGAACAGGGAATTGGATTTAGAAGACGTCCAAAGTCCTTTCAAACTAATCTATTCTGTTCCGTTCCATTCCATTCGACCCACTATACTGTGGAATCACAACTCTATTTATTCAGCAAGCCATGGGTCAGCAACCCATACCTTAGTCTGATCTATCAACCCAGTCATTCTCCTTGTACATCTGGATGTTTGAGATCTTATAATCCTGAAAATAGTTTTGAGATAAATGCTGCTGGCTCAGAAAGCAAACACATTTGGATTTCTTAAATTCATCTAAGCATTATTATACATATACATATACATTATATACATAACATACATATATAAAACCACATTTAAAACCACAGCTTCCTTCGGAAGCTTACAGAAGCCTGATGATGGCAGATGAGATTCTGCTGAAACGTTGCTACAACTTTAACAGCACTACAATGACGTGGGATAATACCCGAAGAAGCTAGAAACAGCACACATGTAAAGTACCCGCGAAAGCTTAAAAAAAAACAAATATCTGACCTCTACGGGAGGAAATAAACAGCCAGGTTTAGCTAGGTTTTGTAATGGTGCTCCTAATTATGCCATAGCACCCAAAAAATCCCAACAGAATCCATCAATATGTGCAGTAGAATCCACCTAACCAAAATTAAATACTGAATGAAGCTGACAGAATAAGACACCAGGTTACTCACATCTTATGCACAAACGAAACCACCAAAAAATTAATTTGCAAAAAATAATTCACAGCGTTACAAACCCTGAAAAAACCTAGCTAAATACTTAGCCAAAACATACTACAGCCCCATGCTGAAACCGCAGCTTCCATATGTACAAAACTCATACCACTTCTTAGAAATGATCAAAGATCTACACGTGGAACAAGAAGATTCTGCTGTAAGTTTCGACGTGGTTTCCCTATCACTCAAGTCCAATAAAAGAAACTCTTGAATCATTCAAAAATAAATACCAACCAGCAAAGAACCTCATGGAACTAACAGAACACTGCCTAACCAACACATATTTCATATACAAAGGACAAAGATACAAGCAAATTAAGGAGCCCCTATGGGATCAACCACTGTCACCCGTCATTGCAAACCTGTTCATGGAAGAATTCAAATCCAGAGCCCTGGCTAATGCAACCCACAAACCCAAAACTATGGCCTAAGATACATCGATGACACATTTGTATTTGCCCCATGGAAAAGAAAACCTAAACAATTTCCTAACACGCCTAAACAACACACACCCAAAATCAAGTTCACCATGGAAACGGAAAATAAACAAACAACTACCATTCCTAGATGTACTAATCTACAAAAAAGAACAATGGCCACACTGCACACACCATAATACATACAAAAAAACACACACCAACCGCTACCTCAACACCCAATCCCCCACCACCCAGGCACAGAAAATTCTGTGGCGAAGACACTAATTACCAGAACCAAACGCCTGCAGATAAGACACATATAAAGACCTGAACTATGCACCCTGACCTAAGTATTGACAGCCATATGGCTCCACAAAAACAAAATCACCAGCTTATCCAAAAACACACCAAGACATAACAAGAGACCTAGAAGACCAACAGACCTATGGAACAGCTGTCTTGCCCTACATAAGAGGTTACTACAGATAAATCAGTAAGATACTACACAGGCATCACATCAAGATTGCCTTCAAAACAGAACCAAAAAAATAGCAGCCATCCTGAGGAACCCAAAGACAAAATTGACCTGGAAAACCAAGCATATACGAAATTCCCTTACATCATGCCCGCCACATACATTGGACAGACCAATAGAAGAATAAGTACCCGCCTAAGATGAACACAAAAATGCAGTAAAAAAGCTGGAACACAACCTCCTCACTAGTTCCAACACATTGAAAACCACAGGTCACAAACATCAACTTCAATTGCCACTAAAACCCTAGCCACTATAGAAAACCCAATCATCAGAGAAGCCATAGAGATTGAAAAAAGACCTGACAGCATGAATAGAAGAGATGATTCCAGTCAGTAGATTGTCACAACACTCCAGACTGGTTCCAGGTAGCGAACCTGACCTTCTTGTAATGCAAAGTGGTACTTAACCTTAGGCAAAGCCCTTGTAGTAGCCCAGTAGCACAGTTGTACTACTGCTTTACAGACATACAAACTGTAGTATTACAGTTTGTATGTCAAAACAGGTAGCTGTTTAAGTAAAAGGAATAAAAAAAAAACCCTTGCGTGCCCAAATAAGTTTTTATGGTCTTTATGTCTCTCCCTCTCAAGTTTATCTTGCAGGTTTTGCATTCCTGATTTGGCATGTTGTGAAGGAAGCAGCTATTCTCCAAAACATACACCTTGTAAGGTCTTCTTTAACCAGGGGTTACCATGGGCTGCATGCACCACATCACCTACTTACAAAGGGTGCATAGTATTTATAAAATGTTTATAGCCAACCTGTTATCCAAAAGACCTCATGGGAAATGGCTCAATGTCAAATATACAACAATCATTGTAATACTTGCAAAGGGACATTTAAGGAAATCAGACATAGTGAGAAGGCTACAATAACAAAGCCCCAATGTGAGAATATATCTTCACCTGGTGCTAAAAAGAAGATGATTGTGGCATTAGCCTGGCATCCATAATGTGGGAGGTTCCCTGACATGGAAACTGAGGAAAGTACCTTTGGGCAAATGCATGTTAAGTAGTCATAAACCATTAATGATGTTAAACATTATTGCTGAAGTCAATATCAGACTGGTGTTTTCTAAAGATCTCTCAAGGCTGCCCTGGTGGATAATCCTTGCTGGCTAGTTCTACACTAAATGTGATTCCTGAGTTGTCTTCAGGAGTACTTCTTTGGAAGGTCCAACAACTTTTCCTATAAATCAGCTCTCCTCAATGGGACACATTCCACCAGATGTGTTTGACCAGTTTTCAGTGTCTCCAACCAGTATGCCACATCGATGTTGTGCTGGGGATAATGCAACTGATAGTTTCATTATCAGTTAGTTCATATAGTTCACACAGGAAAATGCCAGTGAGGAAAGCTGCTATAAAGGAGTTAATTTTCATTTGGTTACACACAATACATAAGTTTCAAAAAAGTGGTTATTCTGGTCTGCTGAAGTAATAGTGATGACTTCAGAGCTAGTTTATTTATTATGATGTAAACTTTTGTGGATTATGACTCAATTATAATATGTACAGAATGTAGTCTTAAGGAAGAAATATGGTTGGAGCACAAGAAAATGTACGTAAAAGCTTCCATGTTTACATTTTTCCTATCCATCCCCACAAACTCACATGGCTGTATCTATATTCCTCTCGCAGGACAAATGACATGGACAACAGTTGCTAGCAAACTGTTTTTTTTAATTAATTAATGTGTGCATGCATGTGTGTGTGTGACTAATACTTAAATCCACTAAGGATTACGTTACTATGAACTTTTTGTTCTACCCAATCTCTAGTGTTTAATATTCTAGATCAAGAATAAAATCCTTCTGTAGCTTTTTTCTGTTAAGTTCTGTGAAAATTACTAAGGTGTAATTTTATGAAATGTATTGGCATTCAGTGCTTTGTTTTTGTTAAATGTAAGTGCAGGAGTTATTTCACTGAAGGCTGCCAAAAGATTTGATGGTGTTCTTTAGCTGATTAACTATCCTGCGTTGAACTGGAAATTCAATTGATTCTTTATTGATTGAAATAACTTAGAATGAGTTATCCCAGTATAAGCAGTGGGGGATATTTATTGGACTCTTTCTGTTCATTAAACAAGAGACAAATCATTTTTAATTATAGAGATAATCTTGCTCATACTGCCTGAAACAAGAAGCAAATGAAAAGGCTATTGTGTGATGTCAGATGGACAAAGGGCAAACTTTTTCATAACTTGATGGCTTGCTAACATCCTTGATGGTGAAATCATTGAAGTAGTTAAATAATTTGCTCAATGTCCTTGAATGTCTTGATTCAGGACTCTTGGTTATTACTTGGAATAGTTGGAATACAAATAAATAATTTGGAAATTACCTGTTTTTCTTTAATAGATTATAACATGCATGGCATTTTCCTTTTTTCAAGTGAAAAGGGAATGCCCCTGCAACTTTCTACTGTTTAGTAACAGAGGGAATTAAACAAAACAGTAAGATGTACTTAAGGGTGGCTTAGAAAATGTGAACCACATGCAGCCTCAAATTTGATGACACTGTTGTGATGATTTTCAAGTAGGGAGGAAATGCCTTACCTGCAGTCCTGGCTCAAAATGATTAGATAAAGATTTATTTGGCCACAATTAAGAATAAATGATCCCCCAAGAGTTTTCAAAGGTTGAAGTTGTGGTTGGGATAGGACAATTAATTCAGTCTGTGCTTTTGAAAAGTTTCACAAATTCTTCATTTAATGTGATGAAAACAACTTAATCTTTTTTTAAAGAAAAGTCACCCAGGCAGACAAGACTGTTTGAAAAGCCTTTTGCTTTTCAAAATCCTTTCATGGGGCTGAATATGGATAGCTACTTATTTTTCTTCCCTAGACTCTTGGGGAAGAGTCAATTTCAAGTTTGTTCAGGTTACATTAGTGCCATCTTCCTGTCCATGCAAATGATGCCATCTTTTGACATGTTGGGTTTTAAACATTTTTTATCCAACTGGTTGAAAGGTCCCAAGCCTTTGAGGGGAAACATTATATGGGAGTAAGCACTGATGGAATGAATGTCATGAGTTAGAGAAGAGTATTGGGTTGGGTTGGAAGGAGATAATGTAGATAATGTAGCAGGGCCAAGGACTCTTCTATCTCACGGATGTCAAACTTGATCATGTCATGTGATATATCATGATATATTGTGACTTTTTTGCCTTTGCAGAGCCAGGATTGCTTTGGCCTGAACATGTTGCATCTGTTCCAGAGCCACCAATTTGACACCCCTGCTCTGCCTAGCAGTACCACTAAGTCAGGCTATCTTTCCTTCAGCAAATATTTCCCATATTGCTTTGTAAAATAAAAATAGCATCTTCTGATATCAAATATTTTTAAAGGCAGTATCACCCCTTGTTTTGGAGGTTACCTAAATATACAAATAATACTGGCCTTTCAAACCAAAGAAAGGCAGGACGGCTCTCCCTGCTCTTGATAAGGCCTATTCTGATAGAACTAACTGGTCTGCTCCTCAGCCAACCGCAGGTGATTTCTTTTATGTCTCTGATAACGGGTGGGACAGTAAATCATATGTCCCCTGAATTTGATCAGGGCAACTGCACGAGAACATTACAGCTGTACTAATATTTTTACACTTCTTTTTATGAAAAACAGGGAAAATCTTGAGATTATATAATGTCCCAAAAGTGAGAAAGAGGAACACTGACAGATTTGTCCATCTTTAGGTCAGAAAGGTGCTCCATTTGCTGCCACAGCTAATTGTACATTTTTCGTAGCAATGCCAGATATGAGTGAGGCATCTTTAAAAAGACACTGGTTCAAAAGTAAAATTCAAAAGCCTAAAAAAAGAAAATATGCATATATAAAAACAACTCCATTTTTGAACAGCAGAATAAACTATAATAGGAATAATATTGGTGTGTCTTTTCAATACATTGATAGAAAACCAGTTCATATGTGGAAAAGGAATATTAGCCTAGGTCTAGGATGTTAAAACTGCCAAAACAAGATTTTCTCCATTAAAAAATTACCCTCTTTTAAACTGCAGTCAAAAATTATCACAATAAATCCAGAATTCTTCATAAAGTGGTGCATTCCAACATTTCACTTTATACTTCAACAAGAATCCACATCTTCATATCTTCAGTTGTTTTTCAACACTATATTACAAACTAATTCACATCAAGCTAAAATAAGATAGCCCCACAATAAGGGGAAAACATATGTTGAGGGCCTCTCCATCATACTGATCTCTACCATGTTGAAATAGATAGCCAACTCTTGTTAAATGTCCAATAAACAACAAAAAAATTATTTGGTTGCATTTTTCACATCTCAAGATTGGAATATACTTATTAAACTTTATTTAAAACATTGGCCCACTTATGTATTTATTATGGCAATAGATGGAATCAAATAGTCTTATAGATGAAAGGATAATCTTTTATATCAATGAACTCCAATTCGTCACTCTGTCCTATGGTGGTATACTTTTGATAGCCTGTCATATTGTTAAATTACAAATCTGACAACTAAATGGTAATTGTGGGATTTCTATTTGCTATTAAATAATATTTACAAACAATCTCCTGACTGGGAAAATTTTTCAAAAGTGGGTGAAGTAGACTTTGTCTCAGATTGGAAGAAAATGCACAGTATCAAAAGACATTTGATTGATTCAGTTTGCTTAAAACACATGAATACAGCCTTGGCAGTAAAGGAGTTTTGGTAAATGTGCTTTTCCAAACTGTAAGATAGGAAAGTGTTCAGATTGACTCTAAAATGAAGTACTGATACTTACAGATGATAAGAACATAAATATGTTCTGCTAGAATGAGCTTTTGGGGTTCCTTAAGTGATTGGTTAATTTGGCTTAGCTCATTTTGGACTTCAGCATCACCCATCCATTGCCTAATTCTTTCCTTGGTCTTAACCAACCCAGTTTTGCATTAGCAGAAACTCAGAGGAGCACAATTTTATCCACCATTTAGATCTATAATTATCCCCTGTAAACAAAAGTAGCCCCATAGGAGAAGATTGAGCATTCGTCAAGCAAATAGAATTGATTGCCAAATGCTGGCCTCTCTTCTGGGCAGTCCTGCCTCCAGCCTCAGGGATACATTTGGAGTGCTTCCTGGGGATGAGGATGATGTTTCTTAGATTATACTTTCTTTCAGGGAGCACAGCTGAAATCCCACATATACCCCATATGGTGGAGATGCAATCAATTTTACTTTATATAATTTAACTGAAGCTGCAATGGCATATCCTCCTGGGTTTAATGATATCTTAAAATGACTTCCATGCTCATATGGACCATTGAGGAGGCATAATTGGCTTGGGTCTAGTTGCTTCTGGAAGAATGAAACCCAGTTCTGGCCTTGCTCAATTATTTGATTCCTCCCTGTTAATTATGAATTTGGATACTGTCAGAAAATACCATATCTTTTGTTTTCTGATGGTTTCTTATCAGCTGCTCCTTCCTCCAAGGTTGGACCACAGCCTGAAAGGATCTCCTGAGGCCAATCTGGGTCAGTGATAGGATTGTAGTATTGTGGGCATAAAGTAGGAGTAATCACTGTTTAATCACTCTTCTGTCTTTGGGGCATGAAAGTGGAGCCTTTGAAGAGGCTTGACCAGGGGATTTTATAAAAAAAACAACAACAGGGTCAGGATAAACCTTTCCTTTCTGGCTGAACTTTTGCTCAACAGTCTCCCTGCATGCAAATAACAAAATGTACATGCTCATATTGTGACACAAACTCTGCATGTTCTGTAATTGCATTAAACCTGGTATTTTCGTATAACTTAGACATTAATGATGCCATATGTTTATACTGATGGGATTTTTAAAAACTTGTCCTATAGAAGGGTTCTGGATAATTGAAAAGAAACTACACACAGTTGTGAATTAGTGCCCCATATGCTTTTATCTGCTAAAGGCTGCAGGATCAAACCTACTGATCTCCCTTCCTTGAAATTAGCCAACACATCATCTAAATTTGTTCTTGTTCTATCTATCTGGTCACAAAACTTCCACTATAGATGCCAAGCATATCAATTGCCAGCTGTAGTCAGAAGGCCTGTACTTTACTGGTTTCTTTTGGTCTCCTTTTGTGAAAATAAGGATGGCTATCACAACACCTCAGTTTTATGGGAGATGTATTATACTATCCAGAGAAATAAAGAGTGTACAAAGGAGGCACTTCAAAACAAGTGGCCATATATACAAAGTTCTAAAAGTAGTTATGTCTTTATTATAGCTGCTTTTGAAACCAGCATCCATTTGTTTGACATGGTATGAGGACTCTTGCATTGGACAAAAAGACCTTCATGGTCCCTTCCAGCACTATGATTCTATTATTATTTTGGCATGCATGTGAACACATAACCACTGTAAAATGAAGAGCCAAACCGGAAAAAGATATAGTTGTTTTAATGATTCAAACATTGATGCTTTATCAATGGGCATCTGATGGGAAGGCAAGGACAGCAACTAACAAAATGTACACATTCATATTGTGGCACAAACTCTGCCTCTTCTGTAATTGCATCTTAACATTGCACACAAGGATGTAAGGGGCAGAGCTTGGGTTCTGATGTCTCAATTTTGACTAAACCTTTGGTTGCTGGAGCTACCCCTGGCTTTATATAAACTCCCATACATTCCAATTTTGAAGGACTGCCAATGCTTGAATAATCTGACTTCTGGTTTAAGGGTTCACAGGGTATTTTTCTCTTCCTTGCTTGAGCTGCTAGATTTTTAGTTCATAAATATTAAAATAAATATTTTAATAAATATTCTATAAGAACAATGTGGCACAATTCTAGATGAAACCTTTGACTCTTTTACAGATATGTAATAGTTCCAAAATATAGTCAAGAAATGCTTGGAAAACAGTTCAGTGAGGTTCTTTGGTCATTCAGACTGAAATTACAGCCCAAGTTTTGTCCTTGCTTTCCTCCTTTGAACAGGGATTGGGGAGACCAAGCAAGGCTGAATTAAATCTCACAGAAAGTTACAGATCTGAAAAAGCAGACTGACTTTTTGAGCTTAAATGTATTGATGCTAAAGGGTTCGCCATACTTTTTTATTTTATTTTATCAGCTTTTATCCAGGTTAACATTTAGTTTCAATTTTGAGACTTACTTGCCTAGAGTGACCAGGTGGCAGAGTGTTAAACCAGAATCAGAACCACCACCGCCAATTGAAAAATATAATTCTTGGCTATTTGATTTTTCCAACATCTAAATGGATATTTAAGGATGATTTTGTTCATCCTTGCTATCTGCATAGAAATTGTGGGTAATAGAAAATTTGTGTCTTAAAAGACTTTTACAAAAGCTCTTTAAATAGAAATTTCCTTGAAGTAAATTCATCTCACTCAGATTCAAGACTGAGATGCCTAGAATTAAAATGAGGATTGGAGAAATGAACTGTTACTATCTCAAGAGCCAGTTTTTCCACCAAACTCTGACAGAAGCCTACCCATTGAGATAGAAAAGAGCAATTAAACATAAATTTATGGGCTTTCGATAAATTTCCTTGTAGCCATTGAGTATGATCAGTTAAACAGGTTTTTCTGCAAAGTCGTACTGGTATGGAATATTGAAATAAGGTTAAAATGATCTCACAGCACAGAATAATGTAGGTTATAAAATTAGTTTTAAACCTGCAATTTATCAAAATACACTTACCTACCAAATTAGGACAGACTATGGTTAGGACAATGCTTTCTGCACTTTTGCGGGATAGATATTCTAAAATCCCATTAGCTGCACACCTGTGTCCGTGTAACTGTGGAGAGACTGAAACAAAATAGCATGTTAAGTTATTCTGTTCTTTCTAGAATTATATTTGGTGCTTTCAGTACCATTATTTGGGCAGAATGGATGAGTTCCAGACTAGCTTTCTTTTTTTTTTTTTTATACAAATCATTATCTAGAGTATTCTATTATAATCTGCACATTAACTAAATTTTGCATAGAAGCATTGAAAATGAAGCAACAGATGATGTAGAGGTGACTGTTATTCCATGGATGCATAAATTTTCATAAATGAGTTGATCTTTGATCATAAGGACTTGTGTATTGAATTTTATTCTCATATGTTTAATTTAACAAACATTCATTTATTTATATCCTGCACCTGGCTTTACCCATTTCAATTGTCCCATCCATGTTTTTTTCTCTTGTTCCCTCTCTGGACTTCAGAACAACCTCAGCCTATCATACAGTCCCCGACCCCACAATGTGACTTACACCATAAAAAGTTCTGTAGTTTGCAGAAAGCAAAAAGCTGAAGGCCCTGTCACACTGGCCGACGGATGCAAAACGTTTGTAAAAAGGACACAGCGGACAAGAAAAATGTTCCATTCGTTGTTATCCACTCTTAAAAGTGCCCCGAATTTGCATAACCAGAGCGGACAACACGGAAAGGAACGGATGGGGAGAGGACGTAGGGTGGATGGAAAGCGGATGCTCCATGGAAGCCTAGAGGATGGAAGCGGATGAGAGCGGATGGCACATCCGCAAGGCTTCCGGGGAGCACAGCAAAGCGGACGCGGAACGGAAAGAGTGGATGCAGAGTGGATGCCGAGCAGATGAAGCAGATGCAGAGCGGATGCCGAGCGGATGAAGTGGATGCAGAGCGGAAGCCTAGCGGAAGCCTAGATGATGCCTAGCGGATGCCTAGCGTTCAATGCGCATGCGGGGAGGATGCATTGCGTCAGCCCCACGGATATAAAGGGAAGCAGCTCCCAAGCAGGTCAACATTCAGAGGAAAGACCTGCTTCCAGACACACCTCTCAAGCCGGACTGCCTGCCAGCCTGCCTGCCAGCCTGCCTGCCAGCCCTGCCTGCCAGCCTGCCAGCCAGCCTGCCTGCCTGCCTGCCTGCCTGCCAGCCAGCAACCCAACAACCATGGGGAAGAAGAGAAAGCCTCAGCCATCTGCTGCCAGCCCTGGCAAGAGGGACAGGGCCACCCTCCCACCCCCTGGCCCTCACTCTGCTTCTGCTGGGGCTTCTGCAGCCTGGGCTCACTCTTCTGGGGCTGGGGCTTCTGCTGCTTCTGCTTCTGGAGGAGCTGATGATGCTGCTTATGGTGGTGCTCTTGCTGGTGCTTACTCTGCTGATGCTGCTTCTGCGGTGGTGCTTCTGCTGGTGCTTACTCTGCTGAAGCTGCTTCTGGCGGTGGTGCTTCTGCTGGTGCTTACTCTGCTGGCACTGCTCCTGGTGCTGGGGCTTCTCCTGGGGCTTACTCTGCTGGCATTGCTCCTTGTCTTGCTGTCCTGCTCGTGCTCCTGGTTTTGCTGGTCCTGCTGGTGCTGCTGGCACTGCTGGTGCTTACTCTGCTGCTGCTGCTGCTGATCCTGGTCCTGCTGGTGCTGCTCTGGTCCTGCTGGTCCTGTTTTGCTGCTGCTGCTGCTGGTGGTGGTGGTGTGGAGGAGCAGCCCCTACAACCTGGAAGCCCCTCTGATGAGGGCCCATGTGGTCCTCCCAAAGGGAGGAAGAGGCATACGAGAAGAACGGGAGAGGAGGCAACACAACATCGAAGAGGAACATGAGGAGGAGGTGCTGGAGTGGCTGAGAGAGAATGAGTATCTATGGCAGAAGGGACACAGGCTCTATAGGGACACCAAATGGAAGCAGGCTGCTTGGAGAGAGAAGGCGGAGAGCCTGGGCTACACTTCAGAGGTGCTCCTCGGCTGGTGGAAGCACATGCACACCTGGTACGGGAAGCTGCCCTCAAGAAATCTGGCCAGGCTGCGGTCAAGCTGAGGGCAGAAAGACCTACGTCATGGCCAAGTGCAGCTTCCTGGAGGGTGAGATCCGCCACCGAGGAGCAGCCCCTCTCACAACCTCTTTTCTCAGGCAGCCTGCTGAGAGCCAGTCCTCTTCCGGCAAAGAGTCAGCTCCTGTCTCCAGAAGGGGTCTGTGGAGCGTGCCATGACGGAGAACTCGCGACAGCTGTTCTAACCATGGCGGACCACGTGGAGGACTCCCTGGCGCAGTGGGAGAAAGGAGACAGCACTTCCACCACAGTCCAACCCTCATCCACCCCCAGCTCCACCTCCACAGAAAGGCAGAGAGCCAGACAGGAGGGACAGAGCCACACTGTCCTGCTGGAGATAAGAGACACCATCAGGAGCAGCGTAGATCTCCTCTCTCAGCTGGTACACACTGACTCCTCATCCTCCAACCGCAAGCCCTTCCTCACCTATGTGAACCAGACCTCATGGACATGGCGGAACCCCAGTACCAGGTGGTGAAGGATAGGATCACCAAATCTGCTTCACAACCCTCCAGACGCAGAGGAACCTGCTCCCACCCAGTCCAGGTCTGCTCCTCCACCCCAGGGGATGTCCTCCATTCCAAGGCTTTCCACAGGCCCTCACCTACCAAGGCTACAGGTACCAGGAGGTCCAGCACACAGGCAGCAGCCCTTCCCAGTCCAGGCACAGGTTCATTGGACTCCACCATTGCCACCGGTTCCACTGATGCCACAGATGCACCACCACGCACTGATGCACTGACGCCACCGATGCACCGATGCCACCACGCCAGTCCTCACCCAGCTGCAGACCAGACAGCCCCACTACACTGCTCCTTTTCTCCACCCCACAGCCAAGCCCGGCCTCAGTACATCTGTCATCGGTACTGGGGCTGACACCCCATGGCATGGAGGAAGGGGCTCTCAACATCATGGGGCTGAGCCAGCTGTCCAGAGAGCTTTCTCAACACACCGTCCCTGTTGTTCTCTCGTGGCCAGGCACCCCAGTGGCGCTTCAGACCAGCACTCCAGCAGCAGCCACCTCCACAGCACCTGGACCCTTCACCCCTGAGACTGGGCACACCTCCGAGTGACCAAGAGGAGTGCCAGAGACTGGGTGATTACCTGTTGACTTTATTTGGACACTTGACTTGGATCATTTTTTGTTTTACAGCTGTTTATTAATAAAGATTATCTTTGCTTCACACACTTGCTTCATTTATTTTTTTCAATAAAGTCTTGGTGGAAACTTTTAGAAAGGGTTTAAGCCTTTGCATGCTTGTGGGATGGGTTAAGATAGCAGTGGGATGGGCAGGGATACCTTTGGGATGGGTTAAGATAGCAGTGGGATGGGCAGGGATACCTTTGGGATGGGTTAAGATAGCAGTGGGATGGGCAGGGATACCTTTGGATGGGTTAAGGTAGTTGTGGGATGGGCAGGGATACCTGTGGGATGGGCAAGGATACCTTTGGCATGGTAATAGCTGTGGGATGATAAACCTCCAGTGCAAGCTTAGTGCGACTGTATGGTCCACCCTCCCAGGTGCCACACCTTTGGCCCTTCATTATCAGTAACAATGTAAGCATTGATCCACACATGTCAACATAAACACAACTCTTTATTAAATGCCCTGTTCATTGTAGGCCCACCCAACACACATGGCCAATCTCATCAGTGTGATGAGACAGGCTGAAGGAAGCATCCATTAATCATCTGTCATCCTGTCTTGCCACTCCACTGCTCCAGCTGGGGAGTTGCACCAGTGTTTCAGGAGGTTGCGCTGTCTTCTTCCCTTCACGTGAGGCTCTGTTGGGGCCTTGTACATCCTGAGTGTCTATCAGGTTTTTGCCCTTGCCTCCATTCCCCAGGCTGCATATCCCCATTGCCTTGTAGGAGGTCCACAAGCCTGTTCTGCAAGACTGGGTAGCGGGTGCGCATGAGATTGTGCAGGATGCAGCAAGCTTCCACAATCCTCCTCTCGGTCTGTGGGCGATGCTGCATGGTGGTGAGAAGTACCTGGAACCTGATGGCCAGGGATGCCAAAGGCGTTCTCCCCACCCGCCTTCCCCTGGACAGCCTGTAGTTGAAGATCTCTCTTCACGGGTGAGGCATCTGGAGGTGTAGGGCTTCATGAGGTAGGTTTGAGGAGAGAGGCGTCATCCCCACGATGAAGTAGGGCACATCTTGCGTGTCGTTGGGCAGGGGGTCTGGATCTGGAAGCCCATATGAGGTTGCGTTCCAGCCCCTCCTTGAGGTCACTGGCGTTGTATACCTGGGCATCTGAAGCTGACCCATTGCCTGAAGCATCGATGTACATGAACTTGTAGTCAGCATCGCCCATGGCGAAGAGGATGATGCTGTAGAAGCCCTAGTACTTGAAATAAGTTGGACCCCGACTTGGCTGGAGCTTTGCAGGCCACGTGCTTGCCATCTATGGCTCCAACAGTGTGGGGGAAGTTTCCACTTCTTGATACCACTGCTCTGCAACTTTCTTCCAGACTTCTTTAGTGGAGGGGCACTGGAGGAGCTCCTCCAGGTATTCTTCGATGAGGGCCTGCACCACTTCTCTGACCACAATGCTGATGGTGTTGTGTGGCACCCTCCAGCCGTACTGATGCTCCTGTAGGTGGTCCCTGAGGCCAGGTGGCACAGAATCAGTGCCACCTTGAGCCCGGGTCCAGGCTGGGCTGGAAGTTGGTGCTCTGCTTGGTCAATTTCGGTGTCAGCCGCTCCACAACTTCGTTAAACATGGCTAGAGGCATCCTCATGAAGTTCTGGAATGCACGAGGGTCTTCATTCCTCAGCTCCACCATCAGCTTGTTGTACAGTCCGTACTCTGCTCTTCTCCCGATCCATCTTCGGACCCAGGCACTTCTTGGCCGCCTTCTTTTCTTTCCGTAGAATAGTTGAAAGAGCCTGTAGATGCTTCGCACTGTTGCAGAACGATGGTGGCTACCAAAAGGACTGTGTTACGATCCATGGTGGACATGACTGGATGGTGTGGAAGAGCAAGAGTCAGATGAAGGCTGCAGAAGTCTGCACAGCAGGGCTGCTGGACTGAAAGTGAGAATGCAGACGAGTTGCTCCCCCTTTTTATAGGCAGTATAGGTGTCCCTTTGCATCCTCTAGGCATCCTCTAGGGATCCTCTAGGCATCCTGCAGACATCCTTAATATCTGAGATAGGTCCTCTCTGCGAACGTTTTTTCCATTTTAAATGCTTTCTTATGCGAGCTGCATCCGCTTTCATCCTTTCTCCGTCCGTGCTACTAATGCTGTGTGTCCGTTCTGCGTCCGTTTCGCTTCTCGCTGTGTCTGTTTTCCGCTGGAGCGGATTTGAGTTGCGCGGATGCGCAGCGGATGCCTAGCGGATGTAGCGGACGCGTAATGGATGACGACGGATGCAGAACAGATGTTCCCTGTATGCGTAGCGGATGCAGAACGGACGCGTTGGATACATTTTCCGCTCAAAAAGTTTGAGTAGCTCAAAACTTTTTGAGTGGATGGAACCTCAGTCGACAGATGCTGGACGGATAGAGAGGAAGAAAAACAGACGCAGTGAGTACAGAACGGATGAATCACATTAACGAACGGATGGCAAGTGGTTGGATGGCAAGTGTTTCTCTCCGTTTTACATCCTCTTTCCATCCGTTGGTGCAGTGTGACATGGGCTTTAAGCTTAGTTCTGTAGCTTGCAGACATGATAAAGAAAATTAGCAAATGGCTATTCATTGGCATAATATGTATGAAGAAGGCTATATTTCTTTTTGACTTGTCCCTGTCAGTGTATTTACTCAGAGAGAAAGCCTGAAATTAATTATAATCCACTGACAATATCTGATTCAGAAAAGGTACCGTTGACTCAGGCCACTTAAAATGGTTCACTTTTTAAAGGAAATTGGGAAAATTTGAAGGTACACCAACCTGATGCAGCTCAGAGAAATTAAACCAGATTGTTCTGCTTATTATTCATTTGGACATTTCCTTTAAAATCTGGGATCTTTTTTTAAAGCGTCTACAATTTACTTTGTTCCTAGATAGAAATTGATAGTATATGCAAGCATGAAGTGCAATGAATTTTATACAAGGGAAATCTTTCCAGATTTGGGGAATGAAATAAGGATTTTTAATATATCCTGTTGTTCACTGGGCAATGGTTATAAAAGGATTATACTAAATAGCTTGGTTTAGTAAAGTTGCTAAATTATAAAGTGCAGGGATCTGGGAGCTATTTTCCTCTAAATTTGATTGTTTTTTAGAAGGAAAATGTGTAATTATTTGTTGTTGGGGTTTTTTTTTTAATAAATAACATTTGCTCACAAAAATAGTAACTCCCTGTTTTGTTACAAAGAAAAGCAAAACATACAAGTAACTTCTAGCAGCAAGGGTTGAACCATCAAGTGCTTAATTTTAATTCAGCTATCCATGTTTTCTCTGAGAAACCACTTTATTTCCTGTCAATTATTTAAACAATTTATTTTTGGAGGTGGATTTGAGAAGCTGTGAATGAGTTTTTCATCTGAAAGAAACCTGTCCCTTCCACCTATCTGCAAAAGGGACTTTGAGGGACCACTTGTGAAGCAATGAGAGGAAGGCCCAACTTTGCTATTTTGGGGAGAATGTAAAATATCTCAACTAAAGCAGGAGGGTGATGAGGTCACAGACCTGGCAGGAAGTAACTGGTATTAAAAAGTTTTATGGCGACAGCTTACAAATCTGTAACTTGTATCATACTTTTGTACCTCAAAGGAAAATGGTAGTGCCTCAGAAGCAGGCTGTGTATATTGACCTTTGGGGAAGCTCTATTCCTTATTAAATTAAATGTCATAAAACTTTATAGCTTACAGTGCTTCAGAGCAAAATAGATGGCAATTAGCAGAATTAAAGGGTGAACGAAATCTACTATAATAAATAAAACTCTCCTCCTTTGTTAGTACCTCCTAATGTTTATACTTCCCCCTTTTTCTTTAAAATTACGGATAAGGTTGCATGTGTCTGAAAAGTGAAGATTTCAACTGTGCCTGCTTTTCAATTCTCCTATATATTTGTGTGTGATCACCTAAAATTTCTGATAGACCAAATGTCTCCACCAGCTTTGAAATGAAAAGTTGCTTCACATGTCTACCACACATTGTCATCTTCAGTACAGCTGCTGGAGCAGTTCAGCCACTAAAAGTCTTCTGAGGGCTCTGCAGTTTTTCGCAGCCTGATTGTGTAAATATGATGCATGTGCTAAGCTAATATGACATAAATAGAAATGCCTATGCTTTCTTTCAAAGTTCATATAATGAAAATGACATAACTTTATGATGCCAAGCCTAGATGACAACTTTGCCCAATTTATTTTTAATGCTGTATTTTGCGTTTTGTCATGTTGTATTACATTATTATTTTTTTAATCAAGGAATTTCAGCTGGCAGGGCCCAGGGGAAGAGCCTTCTCTGCCTTGGCTCCTGCCCTTTGGAAAAACTTATCCTGAGATGAGATTGGCTTTCACCCTCCTGACTTTTCATAAGAGCCTTAAAACTTGGTTCAGCCAGATGGCTTGTAGCCTCAATGGGGGAGCTTCATACTGGAAGTAGTTGACTAATTAAATGCTAATCCCACATTCCTCTCACATGTATATCTGGCTTCTTTCTTCTCTATCCGATGTTAATTATTTTATTTTGTCTGCTTTGTCATTTTATATCTGATAATTTTAATATTATTAAATATGGTAAATCACCTTCCCATCGCTCTCCCACCCATCCATCCACCATGGAAAGTACCAATTCAAATATTGGAACAGACTTGAGTATTGAGTCACAGTCCCACAAACTACATTGGATCTGCTAGTATGTATATTCAACAGGGAACTCTTGCAAATTCTGGTACAATATTTCAGAGAGTTAACGTAAAGGTTATACACTATTAGTCAAATGTTTAGGCATATGTTTCAACAAAAAAAATAGCATCTGAGTTGAAAGATTATACTATATAGCAATATCCACAAATTGTCAAAGATGAGACTCTCAAAGGTTTCATCCATTTATTGCTCCTATAAAGTCTCCTGCCAGTGAAAGTCCATTGTTCAGATGCTTTATTCTTGATCTTCCTGAAAAGAGAATTTCTAAGACAGCTAGAATGGAATCTTCTGATTCCACTTTATCCAATCTCCACAGCACTCAATGTCAAGTGTATGAGCAATATTTTCTAATAGGTACAGTAGATTCCTCTATAAGATAAAGATATAAGAATGACTATGGTTCAAAAAGAATTCAATTCATATCATCATAAAGGAAACAACTGTCCAGATAGCCCATATGCCATCTTCTACTCACTCGACTGCCCGGTTGCTTTTTTTTTTGATGTGCAGGTCCATCACTTTATTCTTTCAAACTCATGTTGTCTGTCATCCTGATTCCCTAGAATGCTCCTGTACCCCAGGTGGAACTAGAAAGTGAGCAAGTGGAGGTCACTGTATCCAATTACTGAATTCCACATTGTCAAAGGAAGCAGCTGTCTCAGTGTCATGAGGACAAATGGGAGGTGGGAGGGAGATTGGGAGGGTGACCCAATACAGATGAAACTATAGACAGGACTGGTTGCAACCCATCAGGTAGAAAGTTAGGAGACAAGCCTTGAGATAGTGATGCTATACAAAATAGCAGGAGAGCTATTAGGCAATCTGGTAGTGATGCAGGAGAAAACAGAAAGATAGTCTCTGTGTTTGGAGGGCATGAAGAAAGTTAGTTAGGCTGGAAGTGAACTAGAAGTAGCAGAAGAAATGGTTTATCTGGATGATGGGATTTGAGGTCCTTAATCAATGATCCCAAATAAGAAACAATAGAGGGTTCAAAGAAGTGGGCTGATGGATCAGATTCACTTCCATTTTTTATTTCACTTACTGGACAGATTTCTTATTTTAAAGTACCCAGATTGTATGTCTTTGTAATTCTGGCATGGCAACAACTAACCTCAGATTTGTGGCCTTGTCTTCTGGGAATTCTGTTCAGCTTTTGTTACAAATGTGTGACATTATAACCTCAATTCTTTGCTTTTCTATGTTTGTTTGTTTAGTTGAAAGCCAGAAAAACATTGAACATTGGGTTACAAGAAATAGCATTCTAGAGCAAAGATATGATCCTCATCTCTGCTTTGTAGTCATAGTCACTGGTCCTTTAGCCTCAGCAGTATCCTTTTTGGGGAAATGGATGTTATGTGATCAGCCACATCTGGCCAGAGCATCAAAGGGGAAGGGAGCAAGTAGAAGGAAATCATGATATGTGTCATATTATCACACAAGACTTATACTCTTGAATCAGATATTGGGATATTAGATATAAGGAGAAGTACAACATTTGTGTGATAATGTCATCATGCATGTGTCATCACTATGGCATTATACCAGCAACTATTTCATGAAGGCAGTTATGATACCATCTACCTTCTGAAATAGATTTGGTGAAGGTTGCACAGAAGAGAAGAGGGAATAAATGTCTGCTTTTGTTGTATTAGTTATAATTAATAAAAGATCTGTGTTTCCTCACAAATATTCCCTGTGTCATGAGATTTTTCATTATGTCCTAATAGTGTTATTAAGTAAGAATTATTGTCAATTAGACTCCAGGTTTTGTTCTCTTTGCTTTCTGAATTGTGTGTGTGTGTGTGTGTGTTTGTGTTTGTGTGCATGCATGCCTGTGCACAGAGCAGAGCAGAAATGAGGCTTTAGATTAAAAGTGCAAGTTTTCTTTCTCTCCCTTCCTCTTTCTTTATATATAAGGAGAGAGACAGACAAAGAGGCAAATATACATATTCCTCACATTAAATGTGATTAGAAGATAGTATGGATTAATTGCTCCGCCAAATGTCATTCCCATGAATCAAATCTGTTTTGTGACATATGAGTGAAGGTATCTGCATGTTTCAAAGTCATTAAAAGCTATCTGCATAATTTTAAAAGCTGCTAAACATTGTTCTTATTTACATTGTGGGTTGGAAGAGAGAGGGGTGAAGGAGAGGGGATGTTGACTGTGCTAATGAGAACTTGAGTGACACATTTCTGTCAAATGCTAATTTTTACATCATCCCTTTGACAAGAGTGTTTGCAGCAAAAATTATGCTGTATTTAAAAACAGAGGGCCCAAACCTCCCTTCTCGGATCACTCTTCCATCTTTCCTCCCCCTTTCAGGCAAAATGCCCTGATTTTTAACTTCACATTTCTTTGGAAAGCACTATAGAAAAGATGTAGCATGTGATTTTTCTGTTCTCTATTCCTAACCTGTTTTCTATTTTTTATATTATTCAAATTTTCCCAAGAGAAATTATGATCTTTGGAGCAGAAAGTTCATAAAATAATAATGTCATAAAATAATAATTGACCCAGGCTTACCTGGGATAGTGTGAGAGGTCAGAGTTTGGGATGTTATGAAACAATTGGTCTCTGATTTAATTTATCATAATTCCTCCTGGGGTGCTCTGTCTCAGGCATGAAACTAGTATACCTGGGTCTTTTATTGTGATTATGAATAGCTTCTATTCTGAAAAAATAGCTTCCTCAGATGGGTGGGGACTGGAACTTCTAGGATTCCTAGACTTTGGTCATAGTGGCTAGAAATTCTGGCAGCTAGAGATCTACTCAGGTTGGGAAAAGTTGATTTAGCCCCAACAGTGTATCTTGTTAAGAAAAGTTGTCTCAAAGAAGTCTGTTTCTCAGGCTTCTAATTTGCAAACATACAGAACAAAACAAGACAAAACAGGGAAATAGCCCTGGGTCTTCTGTCTTCTAAACATGGGTTCTTAAGTTATGGATCTGTCTTCTATCCTGTTGTTCATTTGAAAATAATTAAATTATTCTCTGGAGCTCAGTATTGGTTTTCCTAGTTCTACCCTTTTTAGCAAAACAGTGCTGGGCAAGTTCATTGGCAGCAGAGATGGTATTCAGCAGGTTCTGACCAGTTCTGGAGAACCTGTAGCGGAAATTTTGAGTAGTTCAGAGGTGGCAAATTCCACCTCTGACTGGAGACTTTACAGTATCCTTCCCCTGCCTCGCCTATCAAGCCACATCCACAGAACCAGTAGTAAAAAAAAAAAAAATGGAATCCTACCACTGATTGGCAGGCTTGTGACTGTGTGTATGAGAGAGGGGAAGTTTTTATCATGCTGCAGTTCAGGCTCTAGAATTCTACCACAAATGATGTTGGAAACTACTTTGGATATTTTTATTCTTATATGACTTCACAGTAGACTAGAACAGTCGAGCAAAAATTCATAAAAGAACAGATAGATTAGATAGATAGATAGATAGATAGATAGAAATAGATGATAAATACATGATATAGATAATACAGATAAATGATAGATGAAAGACAGACAGATGATAGATAAATATAATATACTACTGAAGGTTATCTGCCAATAGTAATTGTTACAGTCAAAAAGAATTTCCATTGAGGGAAATTATATTTAATGCATAGGTTGCATCAACCTATGAGTCAAAGAATGAAAGCAGAGTAATGTGCACTTTTTAATTTTTTTGGGGGGTAAATTTACATTAATGGTACCTAAATTAAGGGAATTTGCACAAAAAGCCTGAATACTACAAGGGCATTGTGAATACAGTTATAACATTTCCTTTTGGGGGAGGGAACAAAATTGGTACAAGATCTGAGGGACAAAACATATCAGAAGAGATTAGAGGAACTGAATATATGCTGCCTGGAGGACAGAAGGGAAAGTGGGGGCATAATTGAAACCTTTAAATATATTAACGGTGTGAATAAGGTTCTAGAAGGCAGCAAAAATCAAGAACATGGGAGAATAAACTGAAACTGACAGAAGAGAAATTCAAAAGTAATGTTAGAAAGTGTTACTTCACGGAAAGAGTAGTGGAAGCTTATAACCAACTTCAATCATTAGTAACTGAGTTTAAACATGCTTGGGATATCATCTGACAATAAAATAAAATGAAATTAAACAAACAAACAAACAAAAAAGCCAAAGGGCAGATTTGACAAAACTGTAGGTCTTTTTCTGCCACCAGTTTTTTAAGTCTCCGTGTTTCTAATTTTAAGCAGGAATTTAAGGTTCATCCCAGTGGATGGTTAGTATTTGAAGTAGGCAGTAAACAAATTGTGCAACCTCCAATTCGTGACTATAACCTTTGCTTGATTTTGTGTATAATTGAATTCTTTAAGTTCAACAGATCCCCAAAAGTAAGTTTTATCTTGTGCCCAGGTTATTTAGGGTACAACATATCTATAGGGATATGGAATGTGTCCAAGCTTTGGCAATGAAGTGGCAGGCGGTAGGAACAAGAACAAGTGAT
>BHFT01026034.1:52500-125420 GCA_004320025.1 Laticauda laticaudata
AAGGAGAAGAGAACTAGAGACAGCACACAGCCTTGGGGGACCCCCGGCTGATTGTACAGGTATCAGATGTGATTCTGCCTAGCTTCACCTGCTGCTTCCTGTCTGTTTGGAAGCTTATGATCCACTTACAAGTTTGTTCAGGTTCTGCTAGTTGGTTTAATACTTAGAAGAGTGTCGGAATGATGGTATTGAATGCTGAACTGAAGTCTACAAAGAGGACCCTTGCATAGGTATTTGGAGATTCAAGATGTTATGGGATGTAGTGCAGAGCCATGTTAACAGCATCATCTGTTAATCTATTTGCTCGGTATGCAAACTGCATGGGATCTAACAGTGGATCCATGATGGTTTTCAGGTGGGACAGTACAAGCCTTTCAAAGATTTTCATAACTACAGATGTTAGAGCAACTGGTCTATAGTCATTCCTTGATGGAGGGCTTCTTTGGCACTGGGATGATGGTAGAACATTTGAAGCAGGAAGGAACGTAACACATACATCTCTAGTGATCTATTGAAGATTCAGGTGAAGATGGGGGCCAATTGGTCAGCACAGACTTTTAAGCAAGAAAGAGTTATCTTGTCTGGCCCTGGTGCTTTTCCTGGCCTTTGTCTGTGTAACAGATTTATTTATTTATTTATTCACTTATGGAGTGGCTGCACAGTTAAGAAGGAGAATTTGAGCTCAGATGAATAGCTTTTCACCTGGACTACTGCAATGCGTTCCTTATAGGACCAAACTGAAAGCTCCCAGAAAGTTTCAATTGGACTACAAAGTGGCAGCTTTATGGCACAACTCACTTCCCCATTGCTTAGAGAAGTTACTGATTTGTTTCCAGGAACAATTCAAAGTGCTGGTTATCACCTTTAAAGCCCTACTTTATGGAAGACCTGGTTTTCTTCAGCCTGTCCATTAAGAGTTGGAAAAAAAAGGTGTCTCCAGCTCACTGAGAGCATTATTTACAGGGTTCACAAAATTGGGTCTTCTGAGTCACTTTCCTCAGTCTTTGGAACAACATCCATCTAGATATTTAGTTGACATCAATTTTCTTTTTGAGATAAAAAAAATGATCTAAGATAACACTTTTTCAGCAAGATTAAAATTTGATATGTCAATTTGTCCTCCCTAGAGGGGGAATGTTGCAGTAATTGGGATGTTTTTTTCCAAGGATTTGTGAATTTATTATATTGTTTTTTATCAATTTTACATTTTTAATCTTAAATTCCACTTTTCAGTTAGTAGGCAGTCAGAGTCAGTTTTGTGAATGTGCAAGCTTAGTGAACAAACAAAGACATGTAAATTCATTTGTTTGTCATGGCAATGTTTGATTAGTTACCCCATTTCCATATCCTGCAGCTATACAAGTTAGCAGAACAAAAATATATGCCAATATCTCAATTTTTTGTATTTTAAAAATGTGATTCACAATTTGGAATATGAGTTTTGAACTCGTCTCATAAGGAAGACTGTATATAAATATGGACATAAAATATGCCCTTTCAATGTTTATCTTAGAAGAAATGTTCATAAAACAAAAAGGACTTAGAAGTTGTGTGAAAAAAAAGAAGGGAATTAAATTAATTCCCTTCCTGGTGACACTATTCCATATAAAAGGACCATTTTGGGAACAAAATGCTAAAAAGACTGGAATCTGACAGCCAATGAAACTTGTTAGTGTTTTTATTAAAGTGATTCCATATTTGCTACTCAGCAAATTTAATATTTAAAACTCTAAATGGTTATGCAGAGAGCACTGGAAATGGCATTGAGGGACTGGAGGAAAAACTGCTACCCATACAACAGTCAGATTGAAGAGAACTGAGTCTAGGGCAGGAATGTAGGATGAGTAAACATCTTAAGGCCCTGTCCCATTGGCCGACGGATGCAAAATGTATGCATAAAGGACACAGCGGACGAGCAAAACTTTGGGGGTGGCTCCATCCGTTGTCATCCGCTCCAAAAAGTGGCAAAAATTTGCATAAACAGAACGGAAAAGAATGGCGGACGCGTAGCGGGGGTAGTATGTTAGTGGGGGATCTCGTTAAGCGGGTGTTCATTAGGAAGCCCTAGCGGAAATTGTATATCGAGGATGACAAACCGTTCAGCGTGCATACCTCTTTCTTCTATTTCTCGTGCCTACTAACGCTGTGTAGCCGTATTCCGTGTTTACCTTTTTTCCTCCCTCTGTTCCGTTTTCAGGCGGGCCCATACGCAGATGTGGATGTCGAGGATTGCCCAGAGTGATCAGACAGGTATACAGCGGACTGTTTAACGGAGTGTGATGATTAAAACAGACATAGAACGTTTGTTGCTGTCGGATGTCATCGGATTTACATCGTTATTGCAGAGGAAAGTTCATCCATTTCACAAAGTTTTGTGCAGCTCAAAACTCTTGGTGCGGATGAAATCTCAGTCTGGACGGGTATGCTGGAGGACAGAAGAGCGTATAAAGACACGGATCCCATTATGCCAGTGACTAGGCACAACAGATGTCGATCGCGTTTTTCAACGGATTGGCCAAGCTTTTTTTTAACGGTTTACATATCCTCTTTGCATCCCTGTTGTGCAGTGGGACATAGCGGCTTTAGACAAGACCTTCCTTTAGTTCTCACAAAAATAAAAAGAAGGAGGGTGGAAGCTTATTCAGAACCCTGCGAAGAATCCGAATATATAAAATTATTATACTTTACATGATTAAAACTAATACTGACCTCATAGCTTTGCAAGAGTTCCTAGTCTGAGCTATGTTTTTTTTTAACAACAAGTTTTATCTTCAGTTTTCCATATTTTCAATGTCTCTTTTGTAGTGAACAGCATGATTACAAGGTTTCACATATACATACAAATATTGACCATGGTTACATATTCAATTTTTATATCCAAATTCTTTATCGTTTAATAGTGCTTTTATACATTTTCAATTTTTTCTTGTATTTTCCTCCAAAATATTTATGCTCATTATTTAATTCACTTATGATAACTTCATAATCATTATACTTTAGTACTTTTAACATGTCACATTTGTTATATTTCATCTTAGTAACTATGCTAATAAAAAAGACACTTTTTCTCTTATGAAATTGAGTTTTCCCCGGCTGATAATCTCAATATAAGTGTACCACCTCTAGAGTTATAAATTGCATTATTGTCACTCCTTTTTAAAGTCTCGTTAAAACATTCTTAACATTATTTACTTAAAACATTAAAACTTCAGATAATAGGTACATTAGCACTTTATTATAGATCAGATATCGGCATTGAGGTTTTTCTCCTTTTAGAATTTCAGTTAAATAATCCACCCGAGCCCCCAGAAACGTACATAATTAATCTACTCATTTCAAACAATAAAATTACAATCCCTAAGGCCTAAAGTTAAGTTCCATTTCAGCTTTTCCCAATATCACTTTCATTATTTCCATTTATTCCAATACACATATTCCATTAATATATTTCCAGTCATATTTAAACCAAAAAAAGCCAACATTTTCCAATTCTTAAAAAAATATTTCAATATATCTAATATTACTTATTCCTATTTATTGTTACAAATTATCTCTTCTAGATAAAGAGGAAGAGCATTAGATTCCATTATCCAAACAAATAACAAATTCTGTTTTTCCATCTTGTCAGTCTATATGTTCACATATTCATAACTATAATGTATTTATATTACCCTTCAATACCTGCCGAGACAATCCCCTTTCCTATATCTTATAAAACCTATTTAACTCTGTGCTCACCAATTAGATTCTCCAGTTGTTTACAAATTCTCATATTTCTTTGTATTCAAATCCTGTCTTGATTCCTTCTTTTGCCCTGTCTTTTCTCCTTTGTTCTTTCACTCCAGTTTTTATATCTGCCTCTATTATAGCATTCCTTTTCACCCTTTGAATTATCTGCTGACTCTCTTTTCCCTTTTTTAATTTTTTTCCAGAAAATATCCCTCCCACCCTTTTATTTAAATTTTCTTAAATCTCCTTGATATTTATTTCCAAAACTTCGTTCTTCTTTCTTCTTCAAAGAGTTCTTGGGTTCTCGATGATCACTAAAGAATGGTCTCTTCTATGATATTGCTCCACAGCCTGCTCCCTTCCTGCACTACTATTCCTTTACATTGTTTAAATCTTCTGCTCGTTGCATCTTTCACAAAAAAATTTACAAGTGCAACACCCAGCACAAATTCAACCTCATTCTCTGCTAGTGTTTTCTTTCATCTTTGCGTGCCAGTTCCATTTTTTTAATGCCAAAGAGAAATCACACTTTTACACCGCTTTCTGATTCACAATTTAATCCACAAACAGTACCTTTAAAGTTTATTTCCAACAGCTCAACTTTCTCTCCCTCTCCAACAGTTTTTAAGTCTCCAGCTAATCCCAGTGCCAAATATCATGTCACGAATCAGCAACCTCCTTTGTCCGCCAAAGGCAGAATCTTCCTAATTCTTTCTTTGGATATCATTATGCAAATGGTTTCAATTTTTTTCAAAAGTTCTTACTTGATGGTGTATACAATTTCCATGCGAAAACTCTTCAAGAAAACAAGAGTTTTTTCCAAAAGAGAAAAATTGAAGTTTAACTGGAGATGCACTTCTATTATTATATGCTCAAGCCGTGCCTCACCTCCTCTTTCTTTACTCGTTATCTTATTCAGAGCTTTTTAAACCACAATTTTCCAACAAGAAAAAGATCAAATCCCATTGATATTAAATTTTCTCTTTAACAGTCTATAGTTCAGCTTTATTAGTGCCAGTATAAAATCAAAGTATATTTATCCAAGTTGATTATATAGTTCCTTCTCCAGCTTCTACCTTTTGCGGTATTGAAGCCCCAACACTCTCAAAAGCAATTCACACCTTTTTTTTTTCTCTTTCTCTTCACCACTTAGATCCTTACTTAAGCATTCTTTGAAATGTTAATCCTGGGGGTATCTTGCATTTGATTATATCATCCCATTCCTCCTGCTGTTTGCTTCTTTCTCTCTCTCCTGCACAATCTTATTCCAGTCTAATCTTCCCTTCAGGGTGGCCATTTTAGACCATCACTTCAGGTATCTTCAGGAGGGAGCAATTGGCAAGCTGGGAGGGGGGATTTGTGACTCCCCTCTACCCAATTGATGGTCTCCCCTTCCTCTGCCACCCCTACGAGGTAGCTTCTGCCCTGAATCCAAAGGATTGGGGCTCTCCGACACCGAAGCATGAACCAAAGCCATGCACAATCGCGGTCAGTGGTCCATCTTTGGGGAAGCTCAAAACAGGAAGTTGCTAGTCTGATCTATGTTGATGGACTGGCAGTTGGGCCCAGGTTGCAGAATCAACCATCTGCGTTTGCATGAGGCCATACAGATTATATGATTAACCACGGATGTCTGACTCTGACTTTGCCCTCCTTGGATGTCCCTCTCCTCAGATGTCCAAGTGCAATTTTCACCTGTAGGTATGAATTTGGCTCCCTTGTTTTTGTTTGGAGGGTCATTTAAAACAATTGCAAACATCTTTTCCATAAGAAACTGGATTGTTCATGTTTTGATTATCCTCAGAATCATTTGTGATTGTGTTTGATAATGATATACTGTATGTTTGTTATATTAAGTCATTTAAAATGTTGTAATGTGAATCACCTTTCCATGGTAAATCTTTAAAACGCATGAATTAAACTTGTTTGCTGTTTACCTCAGATTTCTTGAAGTTTTCACAGAGATGGAATACAATTTCATGGCAGAAAAAAATTGCTAGGCAGGAATGCAACACAAAATTTAAACTTGGTTGATGACATATGACATTGTAGAAGATGTACTTAATGTACATGCAGAACTCTCAAATTAGCTTTGAATTTTATTTGAGATCTAATTCCTTTGCATATGAAAGTTGCATAGGGAAGAAAAGAAAATGAAGTTGTAGTTGTAAAGGGCTACAATATGAAACCTGGAATCTGTGAATGGAACAGCAATGGGTCCCCCAATGCATTAATTCCACAAAGTCAGTAATTTAAAACATAACAATCAGATAAAAAGATTTTGAATCTCGATAGATTTTGAAAGTGTCTCTATGCACAGCGGAATAAAAATGCTCAACTTCTTTGCATGGAAGGAATCCAGGTTTCCCATTAGCTATCTTCCTCTTAAGCTCTGCCTTCTTATCAGGAACACCTGAAGAATGACTCTATTAATGTTTATGTCAGTCATTCTTTCTCTACAGAAATATTGGTGAAAAAATGTTGGCCTTCGGTGTGATCACTTAAATCTTCTTACAGGCTAATTGAATGCCTTTATCCATAAAGCTTTCTTTAAAAATGGTACAGTTCTACAAAATGGCAGGGGCAGTATCAAGACAGAAGCCCCACCTCATTTTAATAAGTTTCACAATACCCCCATGTACCTTTAAAAGGGACAGGGCTCTAATTGTGATCACCCTCTAACCAATTTTGGAACATCCCTGCAGATATCCATGGGGTTGAATTGGACAGGATGAAACAGAGGGTCTTTGTCTGCTATCTTCCACTATTTCACCTCCTGAATTTCCATCTTTTAAAACAATTGCAACTCCTCATATAATCATAAAGAAAATGTAGAACACTTCTTCTTCTTCTTCTTCTTCTTCTTCTTCTTCTTCTTCTTCTTCTTCTTCTTCTTCTTCTTCTTCTTTTCTTCTGTCTCTCCTCTCTCCTTCTCCTTCTCTCCTTCCTCCTCCTCCTCCTCCTCCTCCTCCTGCCTCCCTCCTCCTCCCTCCTCCTCCTCCTCCTCCTCCTCCTCCTTCTTCCTCTGCCTCTGCCTCAAATCAGTCTTATCACATTATATAAACTTGGGGGGGGTTTCAGTTATAATAATTATATAATAAACACTTTCACCATAGATGAAATAGTTTTTTGCAAAAGAAAGACAAATTGTCTAGCTATCATCATGGAGACACAGTCAAGCACAATTAATTTTCAAACTCAAGAACAGTGTTGGGCTTTATCAGCTACAATTATCCCAGACAGTTTTTTTGTGTCATGTGATTTAAGGTATAAAGCACTTGAAAATCTCTTATATATATATATTTTTTGCTTAACATTTGCTTAAAATGTCAAGAATATTCTGTCAAGAATTTGATGAATGGAAAGTGGTTAATAAGATATATTTGTAAAATCCAGGGAAAAGCTGTTTCTTATGGCCTTACAACCCAAACATGGTAATTAAAATAAGAAATTAATCATTAGTGAAAATTATTGACTAACAATACAAAAGTAAGACCTCTTGACTCCAGTAGGGCTTACAATTTTATTCAAATACAGGGAATTTCTTCCTTGACTTTCTTAGTTAATACTGCATATTTTTTTTTCTCCCAGTTTTCAGAGACACACACAGAAAAAGTGGCTCATAAACTAGCCATTGAGCTTTGTGTTTCAAATTTCCGTTTGGCAATAAAAGATGAGGGAAGCAAATGTGTTGTATTTTACAAGCAGATTTTCATACAAATTTTAAGATACAATTATATACTATTCATCATAATAAGCACTATATTCTTTAACTCAAAAAGTCTAAATCACTTATGTGCACATCAGCCTAGATGTTTAGTAATGTACATAGCAATGTTTTTCTACATATACATATAATTAAGTGCAAAATAAAATAATAAAATAAAACATCAAAAATTATGAAATGTTTGGTAATCTAATGGCCCATAACATTTAAAACTTAATTATAAATAACAGTGCATTCTTCATCAAAATAATATTTAAACCAGCTTCATAAAGGCTCATAATAAAGAAACACTTCAAATATCTTTTTAAAGTTTTACAAGCTCCCATTCTAGGTGTAACTCTGGAGGAAACTGATTCCAAAGCAGAGATGGGGAAAAAACTCTCATTGGGGATATAGCTGTTTTATTAGCTATCAGTTGAGCTTGACTAGACTTCTGGATCAAGACCCAGACATATGAATTTCAGACAGATTTTCAAAAATAACTAGATGTGTTTATACACAAGCCTCATGATTAACTCCTGAGATTTTAAGAGGGACATTTTGTGAATGCACAATCAAAGTAGGAATTCATAAAAAACAAAGATACAGCACAATTTGAAATGCACTGTTCTAGACTCAGATCAGAGAAATATCTTAGGTAATCAGTCCAATAGACTACTACAGACATGAGGTAATCAGATCATGAACTAACTGCTTTCTTATCTCTGCAGGGAGACAATGACAGATCCTACATAAATTTTACTGCTGAAATTACTTGCCACAGTAAAATTAACTTAAATTTGGAATTTAAGGATTCAGTGCTAAAATTACTGGATGTTTTCAATTGTGTACATAAATCAATCACCAAATGAGGTATAAATGAAGAAGAACATTTCTCAACAGCAGTGATGAAAGTAGAATTCAGTATAGTTGAATTGGCAGAAAGCTGTCAGATAGATACTAAATACTGATAATAATATTATTTGTCTGATCTCAGAGAGGAAGGGGTCCTTGGTGCTCTCTGAGTTTGCTTGTTTCTTGCAGACCTTTCAATTAGGTAAATCATTCAAAGATATTTATTTATTTAATTTAATTTATTTCGTTTAGTTTGTCAAGCATGTATGAGAAAACAAGTGTAAGTATGAACATAACACATAAACATATAAGTATAAACAAGTATAAATGTACACCTAATGGCAAAGATTCCTTCTTATTAGCTGTTAGGTATTTATGTGTACACTAAGTGAGATGTTAAATAAATAATAAAGTTATTTTTAGAAGCTAATTTTTCCACAATTTGGGACTAAACCATTTGGTGCTGCTTTTGTAGCAAAACTGATTCTGGTGCAAATGAAACTGAGGTAAAATGGTGAAGAGCTCAAGCAAGTTCTTGAAATGATCTATTAGACCTCTTACAACCTGACCAGGTCCCAACTTTGTGAAATATCAGCAATGGAAATGATTCACTTCAAAGAGTAAAATTAATAATATTGTGATCAAATTACATTGTGAAATATAAGTAGAACCTCTTTAGTCCAGATTAAAGAATGTTTCTCTGATAACAGATAGATGGAGTCTCTAACAACAACAACAATAATAATAATAATAATAGTGAATATACTTCTTTACCAAAAAGGAAAAACAGTTTCTTGAATGTAGGCATGGGCATTCACAGGACACCATCTAACACTCATATTGTGAGTCCCTCTGCTCAGAGTTGTGTTTAACAAGATTGGTAACCATGTAAGTCTTTCAAAAAAATAAATAATTACAAGGAGCAATTTGCTTTGTGATGTCATTATTCTACAAAACTTTTAGATTCTGGGTACACTTGCCTAGCAGTTCTTTTTTAATCTGTGTAAAAAATAAAGGGTGTTCACATTCAATGATTACCCCTCCCCCCAAGATTCCATGCTTGTAAGAATTATGCAGCTGAAATTCAGCAAGCTAAGCTTCTCCAGCATGTTGTTTAAAGCTTTGACTGCTGGGCTTCTAGTAATGCTACAAGCATTCGATAGCATTGAATTCTTGTTAAGGAAAAAAAAAACATTAGCCACTTTTATAATGAATCAACTTTCTCTTGATATTAACACAAACAAACAAGATAACTTGCAGGACAGAGTTTTGGGCTACTAAGTGAACCATCACACATATGCACTCCATATTATATATCTCTGGATTATGTCCAATTTGTGCGAGTAAATATTACATATGGTAACAACTCGGGCACTGGAAGCACAACCTTCCAAGGTCAACTGTGACTTCTCAGCAGAACTGTTTCCACATCATCCCTCAATCCAACTAGATCAACCTGCCTATGAAACAGAGTTCAAGTATCCTCCCTGATATAATTCATGCAAGAGCTGCCTGCAAGGGAATAAAATAAAGAAAGGGAGAAAATCTATCCTTCATCTGGCACCAGGATCATTTGCAGGATATCTGTGCTAAACGGGATCTGGCATCTGGTTCCTGTAACTACCCAATGTTGTATGGTCACATGAATACTGGAAGAGATGGCTGGCTTGAAATTTGGTTTCTTCAAAGATCTGGCATTGCTTTAGCCATATTGGAATTCTAAACATTTTCGGGGGATGCATATGTGTAAAAATTAGAAAAAAACCCTTAGCCATCAGAAAGCTTATAAGATGCTAACTAACCTCAGTCTTTTCCCACTCCCCATTTTTCCTGAAGACATGGCTAGTTGCAATTTATCTCACCCAGCAGCCAAAGTCTTACTGGAAATAAAATCCCAAAATCACTTCTATGACAATTCCAATCAGAATTCATTTTAAGCCTTTAATCATACAACAAAAGAAAAATATATTTACTTGATGTAATAAATGAAAAAAATCCTTAGGAAACAAATATTTCTCATGTCCTGTTTATCCCGATATTCTTGATAATTTTCTTTTTGTCTGATCTATCTTTATACCTGGGAGAAAGGAATGCTGAAAAGGCAATGTTGCAATCTCATGAGTAACTTTTTTCTATTTATTTACACCTGATAGATGGGTCAGATTGTTTTTCCCTGTGCTGGCAATTCTTACAAAATATGATGTGGCTGCTAAATATTCCCAGTAATAGAACAAAGAGGGCAGAACATAGAAGTTCAAATTTTTTTGACAATATGGGCAATGAAAAACATCAGTTCCATGTCTCAGGGGACATTACCGCATGAAGATACTGGCCTCTTCTAGTAAATATTAACTGGAAAAAGTGGTTGCTTACTGTACATATGTCTAAAATAAAATGCATGTACAATAACCTCAAAACATTAAAAACACTATCCAAAGCCAAGGCTCTGCCAAACTGATGTGGGATTAATATCCCCCACCATACTGTTGTTATATTAAATACCAGAGAATCCAGAGTCCCAGCCAATGAGCAGTTTTATTTATATTTTATTCTCTTGAAAACTAGAAGAAAAGAAAAGCAAGCAAGCCAGAAAAAGAGTCTCAGCTGGTGAATTTGGAACACCACTTTGAAAAAATTATAAATGATTTAAAATGCCTTGAAGGATGACTTCCAGTATTAAGAGAGATACATATACTTGCATGTCCTCCCCCCACCTCCAGTGTTCTCTTAATGCTTTTTCAAAATACATGTAAATCCATATTCAAATAAACAATTCCATGCTTATAAACTGAGAAGCTTTCATTTATCTTTAAAAAAATCAGAGTGGATTGAGATGTATCTATTCATACCGTAGCTACAAACTTTTTCTACCAAAAGGAAATTCTTGACTGATTAAAGGATGATGAAGCACAAAAGCATTAGGATTTTAGGCTGTAATCCTCCAAATATTTTGTGGAAATAAACCCTGGTAAAGATATTTGTACTTCTGCGTAATGTGGACAAGATTCCACGATAACAAGTTTCATTTGTCTCTAAATCTATTTTTGATCAGTTTTGATCTTCTAATGGTGATGCTGTAAGCTCTGGAAAAAAATGTAAATTGCCTGTGCTATTTGGTGATGATGATGATGAAAGCCAAAGTCAGCATAACTTGAGGAGAGCTGGAAGAGTCTATGGAAGCACCTGACCTATGTTAATTCTAAGGAGGTATATGGATCATAACAAAGGCAGAAAGTCATACTATCTGCTCACAGTTTAGGAGGCTTTGGACAGAGATAGCACAAGGGGCATGGACTGTTTAGAATAACATACTCTGAGGCCCAAGGTGGCAGGTATGTGCTAATGAGATGCATGCTTTGTATCTGGTCCACCCAAAAATTAGACCAAAGGTTTTTAGTTGGGGGAGAGAGAGTTGGATCTGTGCAATATCTGTCTGTTTATATTCCAAGAGGCAAAATTTTCCGCATCTTAAAATGTGTTTATTTTATTTATTTTTAATCATTTGATTTGTCAATTGCTTACAAGATAATAGGTATAAGTATAAACATGAGTAAGAATACAGGAAATAGGTACAAATAAATGGGGACAATAGGACAGGCACAGTAGGCACAGTGGTGCACTTATGCACACTCCTTACACAATTTCAGTGGCTTCTGGCACATCAAATAAATTTGGATATAATGAAACAGCAATTGGGTCTAGCATTTGTTCTTCAGTACTTTGTTCCCAACAGAACAGCCATGAAAGAAGACAAGCACCAACTGTTTGTCCTGGAATACATTCACTTCGGGAAAATAAGCCTGTGTCTTATGCTTCCAGGTCTCTGAATTTGATCAGAGCAGAATCATGGACAGAGAAAAAACCATTTGGAATCTTGTGTTTAAAGAAGAAGTTCCTTGAGGATGTACTTGGCAAGGTGATACTCATCCAGAGTGCTCATAAGCCTCTGAAAGCCATTTTTTGGGGGGGAGGATCCTGCTTAATTAAGCAGAAACATAAATTAATGTATATATTTGATATATGGTTTCATGCTTTATCTACAGATAGAGTAGTGAGAAGGATAGAGAGTACTTTAAGCATGCAATTGGTTGGTTATTGATATGAGTGGAAAAATTGCCACTCTGGAAATTATGAAATGCGGTTCAGAATTTTGGTTTTTGATGACACTGGTAAAAACTAGATTGCTCCAGTAAAATGTTTATGACATTGTCATAAAGGTATTTCTGTCTGGAGGATAGTTTTTTTCTGTCTGCATGGTGGCTGGATAGCTTTTTCAACTTCATGAGTTTCATTGTTATAGTTATGGCAAGAGGAAGAATCCACTGGCCTTGGTACATCTGTTTACATTACTCTTTATAATATGTACTTGGTATTCCTCGAGAAACAAACAAACAAAAAAGAAATAATATGACATTCATAATTGATATGGGAAAAGTTGAGTACAGATATTTGAGAACTGTTCAGCTTGTTTTGTTTCCATCAGCATTTCCCCCCAAACACCCCAAATGTTGAGTCTCTTTAGTAAAAAAAAAGTACTGTAATCTTCTACGATGTTTTATCAATTCAATCTTGTTTGCCATGATTTTTTATTTTCACAAAAGTCACATTTTATTGTCTTCAAGTTCTGTTCACCCTTGCTATTTTAAAACTTGAAGCACACAAATATCTGTATACATATTTACATACATGTCTCCCAATGTCTCCATTTTTGGATGCACATTTTGTAGACAATACATTTTTATATACAGTTTCATGGCTAATGATAATTTTGTGCATATTTCTGTTTAATAAATATCATTTGTTTATTTTTTGTTCTCATGGTAGGTTTGCATTCTCTTGCTTCTAATTCATGAATTATATGATAAAATCATGCTTAGAGTGAAATGTAACTGGGGAGGAGACATTTCTGACAATATTCAGACTTGTCAAGAGGGGAAAAAAGGATGCATCCTAGCACTGTTGCTTTTTAACATGTATGTATAAATTATCTGACTAAAACTCTCCAGAGAGGAGGTATTAAATTAGCCAATAGACAATTTTACTCGACACCGATGATGCTGTTCTTCTCTCATTGTCTTCTGAAGGCATGAAGCCGGCACCAAGTACTCTGGCATCCTACTATAATGAGTAACAATTAATAATCAATTATAACAAATCCAAAGTCTTAATCTAGTCTAACAAAAGACCAAAGCACAAAAGGATAATTGATTCCCATGAACTGGAACAGGTTAAATACTTGGGTGTAAGTATTTCAGTCCTCAAAGAAATTAACAGTCCAGGTAAATTATGTCACTTCTGCTGCCCAAAAGAGTACACAAGCAAAAATTAAATTTCATGGACAACAGAGGCAGATTACATCCCAGCAGCAATTAATTTTTTACAGCTGAAATAATTGCCCAACTATTATATGGGATTCATTCAACTCTGTACATACACAATAGCAGTAGCACTTAAACTTATATGCCGCTTCATAGTGCTTTCCAGCCCTCTTTAAGTGGTTTACAGAGTCAGCATATTGCCCCCAACAATCTGAGCCCTCATTTTACCCACCTTGGAAGGATGGAAGGCTGAGTCAACCTTGAGCCTGGTGAGATTCGAATTCCTGGCAGTGGGCAAACTCAGCCTGTAATACTGCATTCAAACCTCTAAACCACCAGGGCTCTTAGGGTTTGTGAAGACATTCAATTATTTTCAGGACCTCGTTTGGTGCCCCCAAATGCACCTCCTCCCCTGTAGTATTGAAGCTTGAAGCTAACCCATCAAGAATTAAGGCTCAGGCCTGGACTAGGATTCCAATCTCATGGTTTATAATAATGTTTTCACCTACAGGCCTGATACCACTGCTGCTGTCAGATGATTGCCAATGCTATTGGCACTGCACCAGCACAGGAAAACTCTGAGGTTTTGCCCTCTCTCCTGAATATTTAGGCCAATTAATCCAGGACAAGGCCAATAAATAGCTAAAGAGAGTGTTGGAAGTTACAACCCACCCGCCTCCTAGAAAAATGAAATATTTTAGGATATATTAAAAAGGCAGAATATTTCCCCTAAAAGAGAAGTAGAAACTCAGAGAGGCAGAAACTCACCTCCACCTTTGTTGATGGACCATTAAGGCCTGAGCCAGTCTATTCTACATAACAAAGATCTACCACCATACAAATAAATTTTATGTTTATTATTTTTTTAAGGAATGCTAACCCCAAACTCGCATATTAAGTGGCCAAATTTTAATTAGATATGCTGTTTTATTGCCCTATTATTTTCCCCCCTTTCCTGATAATAGCTTTCTGTATTCCACTATTTCTCTTTTTACTGTATTCTTTTATGGTAAAGACTGGTCAACAACCATAATAAATATACTTGATTTGAATTTCTTATTGAGACTTTCCTATTTACATCTCAAGGCTCTGACCAAGGCTCTGCTCTTACACATAGTATCTTGTGTGTGTGTGTGTTTTCCATTTTTCTTTCTGATTTTCTATAATTTGGAGTTTAGGAGGAGAGACCATCATTCAATAATTCTTCAAGCCCAAGTGTGCTGAAGTCATCATTATTATTATTGTTATGATGTCCTTCCTACACTCTACAGTACTAAGGCAGGAAGGTCTGCTTATTTCATTTTTGTGCTCTATTTTTGCAGTCATAGGTAACTATATTATGAAATATGAAGTGATGTTGTGTATGAAACTTACTAAAGTGTTTTTAAAGCAACAACCAACCAAAAACTATTCAGCCTGAAGGGTAAAGCTGTTACTTTGAAGCTAACTAGGTCATCTTGTACACCATAGCAATTTTATGGTATGTTATGAAGCATAATAGGTATTTGCAATTAACAGGAAAGACCAAAGGACTTTTCAGGGCAAGGTGGACTTGATTACACCACTGTAAACCAATATAGTTTTGCTATAGGATCTTACATTAGCTGAATGAATATATAAAAGTACATTCTTAAATGTACCTAATGGTTCCATTTACTGGGTCTGTGAGAAGCCAGTGGGGACCCTGAACCAAGATTACTCAAAATTTGGGTCAAAGCATGTTATTTCCTATAATGAAATCCTTGTCAGGCTGATTCCGGCCCCAGTGATCATATGATGACAGTATTCTAGGTGGAGTACAAAATCTTGCATAAATAAATAAATAATAGCTCCCCTGTCCTGGTATTTTGGAACTTGAGGGATTTTTTTTCAGAATGAGATGGGTAGCATATAACTTTAATCAACAAACAAATAAATATCAGTCTGCAGAGCTATCTAGCCTAGGCTCTGAAACACTAAATTAACTGAACCTGAAAAATCTTGCATATTTCTAACCTACAAAGAATCCATAATGAGAGAATACCAGAAGTATTAGAAACAAACTGATAAATTGTATTAAATCAGACCACATGAGCTTCAAGAGGATTAAATATATTCAAGGGGCATTTAGCACATTAATTTTCTTGTCCCTGACCATTAGTCTCCTAAAACTTTTGCCTAACTTCTTGCTTCTGAGGATGAATAGCATTGCAAGATACTTATACAATTTATAAGTATCTCTAGTATCATTTTGCTTCTGTGCTCCTACAGCTTCTGGATTCTTTGATTCTTAATTTATAGCTTTAAAGTAAATAATAGTTTCCCTGTCCTGGTAATATGGAACCTGAGTTCAATTTCTCCATCCAAGATTATTTCTTTTCAGTCTACTCTTTTGAGTCTTCTTGAGGAGAATGGAATAACAGGCACCTGACATGTCACAATCCTATTCTAACCTTCTCAACTCTCTCTCTTTTCAAATATTCCTGTAGTTTTCCTTTAGACACAGCTGAAATATATGAGAACTATGTTTAGGTCCTTAAGCAGTCAAGAGAAACATTACTAATCATATCAGCAAACAACAAAAAATTAAGGGCAAAATTCTGCCTGTCAACCCACTTAGGAGAATGTCCTGTAATTTATGAACATTCTAAAGCAGCCTTCTGGGTGCACAGATTTAAAGATGCAAGTAAAAATGTTCAATAACCTCATCCATTATACGGATATAAAAATCTGAATATGTTATTTGAGAAAGTTACCAATCTGATAAGAATTCTGTTCCTCTTGAGTGAAAATGTCCTTCTTGTGAATAGACTATGATACAATTATTGTATCAGTGATGCCTGCAACTCATTAGTGAAAAAACGGGGGAAAAATGCAACGCACATTTTCTAAGTTAGAAATCCAGGCAATAAAGTCAGTATTGGGATATTCAGTATAAGCTTTCTTTGCATGCCTCAGGAGCACTATGTATTTTATTCAAATGCATTTTGACTTTAAAAGGATTCCTCCGTTTTAAATTGCAGCAAAAAAAATTTAAAAACTGCTCTAATAGTATCAAGTTAAACTACATCTACTTTTGAAGAATTCTTTACTCCTGGCAAAACTGAATCAAAACTGAATCACATACACACACAAAGAAAGAGGGAGAGAGAGACAAATATTTCTTTTATATACTATGTAATATTTTGTTTTGAAAATATTCTCAACCACAAGGGGCAGAGGGTAGGATTAGACTGCAGCAGGGTCACTAAAAGAAATGCTCTGAATTTGGTGTGAAGATCCAAATGATAAATATCAAGGTGGACCCTAATATACAGCTTTTCTTGAATGATTCTGTGACTTCTCCAGAATTATTATTTGATCATTCTAGAAAGATCTCAAGTAAACATTTTGGAACAGAATGCTATACAAAATGCATATTGAGGCATTTTAATGTAAAGAAAGGCAGAGCAACGCTGAGAGACAGGGTCCAGATAGTCCTTCGTTTCTTGTCACCACACACAACTTAATTTGGTTTTTTTAATGTTGGCTCCTCAAATCCTGGATGACCAAACATTAAACTCCTGGAAGTCTATACAAGCAGAACAGCATAACACCACAAGAAAACCTATGTGGTTAAAGTTTAGGATGTATGTCATGGATGTGAGAATAAGCATAGGAATAAGATCTCCTGTTCCAATAAAGGAGAGTATTTGTAATTCAGGGTTGAAATGAAGGATCTTTGTTGCTTTCTGAACTTGGTTGATTTTATCTACAGTAGTTTGGGTAACAAAATGCCAATAAGAAAACAGCCAAGCTCTGAGAGCATCAAAGATCTCTTGATCTCCTGTTCTCTCCACACATTTGTTGTCTAGGGTTGGTATCTGTAGAATGTTACAATCTAAACCTTATCAAAATCATAATTTCTACAGCTTATGTTTTTCAAGAGAAAGGCTTTTCATGTCATAAAGGCTAGGTCCCACTGGCCGACGGATGCAAAACGTATGCAAAAAGGACACAGCGGATGAGCAAAATTTCAGGGGTGGCTCCATCCATTGTTATCCGCTCCAAAAAGTGGCCAAATTTGCATAAACAGATTGGGAAAAGAACAGAAAAGGAACAGACGGGGTAGTATGTAGCGGGGAGATGTAAGCGGATGTTCACAGGAAGCCTAGCGATGGAAGCGGATGGAAAGGCAGATGAGACCTCCAAGGGCGTTTCTGGGGGAGAAGTTGAGAAGTGGATGCACTAGAGAGAGGAAGGGGCATGATACTGACTAGCGGATTGAGGCGGATGCGTAGTGGATGTATTCTGGTGCCAAAAGCGTTCTAACTGCGCATAGCGGGAGTATGGAATTGCGTCAGCTCCGCGGATATAAAAGGATGGCAGCTCGAACTAGCAGCTTCAGAGGAAAGAAACATGCTGCCACATTAGCATCTTCAAATAACACCATGGTTTCGTGCTCATGTGCAGTGGAGAAGAAGAAAGCCTTGTGCCACTACTCTTGGCCGAGCCTGGCAAGAAAGGACAGAACCACCATCCAGCCACCTGGCACTGTCTCTGAAGCTGTGTGTGCTGGTGCTGCTGGTGACTCGGCTGGTAGCTGGTCTGCTGGCTGTGAGCTGGTGCTGCTGGGGTGTGGATGGGGGACCAGCCCCTTAAGGGCCCTCAGAGAGCCTCTTGGCTAGGTGAAGCCCCTGAAAGGCCCCTGCTGCTCAAAGCCCCCTGCAGAGGGAGGAAAAGGGTGTCAGAGGGGAAGGTGAGGAGGAGTAGAGGAAACAGTTGAACACCATTTTCTGAGGACGCATGAGGAGGGTGGGCTGGAAGTGGTTGAGGTGTGTGTGTAGTACCCTTGGTGGAGAAGGGCCACAGACTGTTATTGTGACACCAAGAAGAAGGCAGCTTGGAGAGAAAATGGCAGAGGAGCCTGCTACCAGTGCTGCAGATACTGGGTCAACTCCCTGGGATGGTGTGAAAGCATCATATGCCACACTGAGTGATGGCAAGCGTACGACTCATACAAAACATCTGGCCAGGCCGCTTGTCAAGCGTCAACTGACGCGGGTAGATGTACAATCATGGCCAAGTGCAGCTTCCTGGAGGGTGAGGTTCCCACACCGAGGTAGTTCGAAGCCTCTCTGACCACCCTCTCACCTCAGACAGGCCCAACAGACAGCCAGTTCCTCTTCCAAGCCAGGAGCCAGCTGCCCTGTCCAGGCCAGGTGTTTTCGGAGGTGGCCACACGCGTGCAAGAGACGCCCTTCTCGACTAGCTGCATCTCCCCATTGCGGAGGTACTTGGAGGTTCCCTGTCACAAATGGATTAAGGAGGCGGCAGGCCACCAGAGAACCCCCAACCCCCAGCTCACAGGATCAGGCAGAGAGACAAGACTGGATGGCTCAGAGCCACATTGTCCTCGCTTGGTAGATCGAAGGGACACAATCAGAGCCAATCACAGAAGTTCTATCGGTCAGGGCTGTCCACATGTGACATACCATCCTCTCGGACCGGAAGCCTTCATCAACTCTCAGGTGAGCCAGATCCCTCATGGGACTTGCCAGAGCCGCAAATACGAGGCTGATGAAGTAAAGGAAGTCACTGCACTTACACCCTCAAGGGCGCAGCTGACCTGCTCCAACCCACTCCAGGTCTGCTCATCGCACCGTCAGGTGATGTTCACCGCTTTCATGGGCTTTCAAACAGTCAGCGTCCACTCTATCTAAGGCTACGAACCTAGCGCAGGACATATTCCCACAGCGAGAATTCGCCCTTCCGCCCAGTCCTTTATATCGCTATGCACACAGGATGCCCACCTCGCCCTAGCTTGGCAGAACCAGAACAACCCCGACTAAGACTCCTTCCTCCACCTGCCCCAGCGCAAGCGCCCCTCAGCAGATCAATCTGTCAATCAGTCTTGTGCTGAACATCCACCAGTGTACTTGATGATAGGGTCGCTCTCAATCTGCACAGGACTGAGTCAGGCTCTCTGAGAGCTTCCTGAACCACCATCCCCTTGTTGGCATCCATGGCCGCTCAGACAGCAGTCCAGGCACAGCCACCTCCACAGTCCCTGCCCGCTTAAACAGCTGAGACGCAGTGGACATCCTCAGAGTGACTGAGAATAGGTGGCCAGAGACTGAGTTGTTACCAGTGTGTCACTTTATCTTTGCTTAAGAACACTTTACTTGGTTTCATTTTTGCTTTTTTTAATAAAGACATACAGTTTTACTTAAAACAGTTATTAATTAAGGTTATGTTTGCTTTACACACTTGGTTCATTTCTTTTACTTAATAAAGTGTTGGTGAAAACTGAACAAAATGGTTAAGTCCTTTGGCAATGCTTGTGGGATTGTAAGGATTGTTGTGGATTAGGTAAGGATAACTTGGGTGGAATAGATAACCTCAGTGCAAGCATGAGTGGACTGTATGGTCCACGCCTCCCAGCTGCCACACATATGGCCCTTTTTTATCAACAACAATTTTATTCATTGATCACACATTTAAAAATAAACAAAGCTCCTTTATTAATGCCCTATTCATTGTAGGGCCACTCAACATTTTACATGGCACAATCTCATAGTGTTATGAAGACAGCTTCAAGGTGTGTCCATTAACCACCTACGCATCCCTGTCTTGCACTGCCACTGCTCCAGCTGGGGAGTTGCACCAAGTGTTCAGTAGGTTGTGCTGCTTCTTCTCTTCACGTGAAGCTCTGTTGGGGCCTTGTACATTCACAGTGGGTCTATCAGGTTTCGTCCTTGCTCCATTCACCAGGCTCCATGTCCGCCATTGCCGTTGTTGACGGTCCACAAGCCTGTTCTGCATCACTGGGTAGCGGGATGCGCATGAGATTTGTGCAGACTGCAGCAAGCTTCGCACGATGACTTCTCACAGTCTGTGGGTGATGCTGCATGGTGGTGAGAAGTACGCTGTTGGCTCAGGAATGCCAAAGGCGTTCTCCACCACCGTTCTTGGCCCTGGACCGCCTGTAGTTGTGAAGATCCTCTCTCTTCACGTGGTGAAGCGTATCTTTGAACTGTTAGGGCTTCATGAGGTATGCGTTCTGAGGCAGAAAGGCCGTCCTCACCATCACGTGATGAAGTAGGGCAGCATTTGTGTTGTCATTAGGGTAAGGGTGTCTGGATCTGGGAAACCCATGAGAAGGTTTGCGGTTCCAGTCCATCCTTGAGGTCACTGGCTGTATACCTGGCTATCTGAAGCTGACACCGTTGCCTGAAGCATCGATGTACATGCGAACTTGGTTGTCAGCATCAAACCATGGGCAAAGGAGGAGTGATACTGAAAGAAGCCCTTGTCCGTTGAATATAATTGGACCTGAGCTTATTGGCTGGTAGCTTTGCAGGCCACGTGCTATTCCCATTCTATGAGCTCAACAGTGTGGGGAAAGTTTCCACCTGCTGATCCAGCTTCTGCAACTTTCCTCCAGCCTTTTCAGTGGATGGGCCAAGGAGGGAGCTGCTCCATGTATTCTTCGTATGATGGCACTGCACCACTTTCTCTGACCACTTTGCTGATGCTGGTTGTGGGTGGCACGCCGTCCAGGCATTACTGCGAGGTGTTCTGTATGTTGGTCCAAGAGGCCAGGTGGCGCAGAAGTCAGTGGCTATTTTTATTTATTTTTAATTTCTATTTATCTCCACTTCGGGGAGCGAGATAGCCCTGGTCGCCTAAAATGCTGTTTTTTCACAGGGCATACCTTCGAGTCCAGGGGTCGCAGGTTGGAGAAGATGTTTTGGTGAGCTTCGCATTGGTCAACCTGGGTCTCAGACGCTGTTTAACAGTTTGTCTAAACATGGGCTGGTGGCATCCTCATGAGAGTTGCTGAAATGCACATGAGTGTTCTTCATTCCTCAGCTCACACCATCCAGCCTGTCATACAGTCCAAAACTTCCACTCTCTCTGCCGATCCAATCGTCGACCCACACAGCTCTTGAAACGTGGCTCCTTCTTCTTGCCTTGTGGTAGAAACGGTGAAACAGTCTGTAAACAGGGTTCTATGTTGAACGATGATTGCAGCTCCCATAAGGGACTGTGTATGGATTGCCATGGTGAGAACAATGGATGATGTGGGAGCAAGGACTCAAGGGTGAAGAGGTTTCTGTTACACCACGGCTGCGTGTGACTCATACTACGATGCCAAGGTGATTTCTTCCCCTTTTTTATGGGAAATATTGTGTGTCCCTAGGTGTCCTTCCAAAATACCTCTAGGTCATAGATCCAGTACATCCTATGATATCTGAGGATACATGCCCAGATTACAAAAGGATTTTGTCGTTTTACATGCTGGAGCGAGATGCATACCGTTCAATACCTTTCTTCCGGTGCTACCTTAGTGCTGTGTGATGTTCCGTGTAACATTTCGTTTCCTCCTCTTTGCGTTTTCAGCTGGAGCAGATGTGAGGTTGCGAGGATGTCGCAGAGGATGCCGAGAGGATACAGCGGATGTTTAACGGATGAAATAACGGACATAGAAACATTTGTTGCCCGTATATGTCACGGATGGTACAGTGTCGACGCGGCGGAAAGTTCATCCGTTCAAAAAATTTTGTGCAGCTAAAAACTACTTGCCTGATGAAATCTCAGTGGATGGATTGCTCAATGGATAGAGCGTATGAAACACGTATGCAATGAGTACACTGCGTTTTCCAATGGATGGCAAGCTTTTTTGTCCATTTTACATCCTCTTTGCATCCGTTGGTGCTGTAGGACATGGGCTTTACTGAAAAAAATGAAGGAAGATACTCTCCATTTATTTAAAGCTATAAAGAAGTGGATGAATATTAAGCACTAAATTTCAAACATGGGTTTGAAACTTTTGTTCCTTCCACAGCAATCTTCTCATTTACAACTGATTAAAACATAACTTTATTCTAAAACATTCCATTTTTCTCTTTACATAACCAATAAAGTCCAATAAATTGGTGATCATTGACCTCACATCTATATCTGAATAGGTTCATTCTGAGGACTATTTTTCTAACCCAATCTGGATGACTGGATGTTAAAATTCAGGAAAGAGCTCTTAAAAATATATTAAGTTAATTAATGTCCCAAATGCTCCTTAAATATACTTAATCTTCTTCAAGCTCATGTGGTATCATTTAAAACAATTTATCAGTTTGTTTCTGGTACTTCTGGTATTCTCTCATTATGTGGACCCTTTGTAGGTTAGAAATATGCAAGACTTCCCAGGTTTAGTTAATCTAGTGCTATGGTTTTATTTAAGAATGCTAACAGTTTGCACCTCTAAAATATTTTAATTAAATGAGGCAAATGTGTTTTGTGTTTTGGAAACGTACCAAAAGCTATCGGCACATCAGGAGTTCATTTTCGAATGAAATTTCTTTTCAAGAAATTTGACAAAAAGGTTTTTGACATAATATATTATAGAAGTTCTTAGCCTGGAAAGTAGAAAGGGATATTTTTGCCTTTTTATGTATCTTTTCTTTAAACAACAATAATAATCTAATTCAGCTTTCCCCAACCTGGTATTGTCCATATGTTTTGGCCACTAGCCAAGCTGGCTAGGAACTCTGGGAACTGACCTCCAACATATCTGGAGGGCAGCAAGTTAGGAAAGATTGAACTTCATAGTTATTGTTTTCTAATCTTCAGGTGATAACTAATGTAACATTCAGAAATAGGACTATTCAGAAGGATTTCATATAATCCAAATAACTAAGCAAATATACCTGATTTGCACTGCCCAGGCAAATAAGCGTAAGAGAATTCAGCAGCCCTTTGATTTTTGCACTTTACTGAATTTTGCAATTCAGTTCTCATCTCAGCACACACACACTCATTCCCAGTTGAATAGGGAGAAAAATATAGACAAAAAGAAGTCTTGTAGAATAAAATGTTTATATCAAAAGGCTTTTCTAGTTTTTAAAAATGTTCTAATAATGTGGTTTTCACTGTGGTGGCAGATTGATGCTGAAATGAGATGCAAGGGCCTCATGAACGGACTGGCAGGGGCTGGTTTAGATCAACCCTCCCTTATCCAGAAGGCGAGAAAAGATATTCCTTCATCATCTTGACCCTCTTATCCAGAGGAAATCCAACTGGAAAAGATAAAAATGCTGCTAATTCAAATAAGCAGTTGGGAAACGGCTGGCTCCAGCTTTAAGAACTGCAATTTGCTTTCAGGTCTGTAGTCTAATTCTTTCTTTTGGGTTAATTAAAAGATGTTTGAATGTGACAGGCACTGCAAGATCTCTCTGCAAACTGGGGGGGGGGGGGNGGGGGGGGGGGGGGGGGGCGCCTCTACGCTCAGAAGAATTTTACTACAATGCAGCAAGGTTGTTTACCTTAGCTCCTTCACAAAAGATAATCCAACAAATTACATTAATTATAAACCAATATGTTCTGTCAAATTCCCTCATGAGCCAAACCTGGGTATGAGCATCTGCTCTTATTTTCTAAACTGGGTTTTGAGGACAAGATTCACAACAATGCTCAATCTATAATTAACACTCACAAAAATTAAAGATGCAACATCCTTGCATCCGCCTTTGGAGGCAGTTTGGCTTCTGAATAGGCACTGCATTGTCTTGGCAGATTTAGCTCAGTTTTAAGATAGGTTTAAACTATTTACATTTTTGCTGAGCTTAAAATAAACATGAAAATATTTTTCATATTTGGGGTGGAGGTTCATTAATTTCCCTGTGTGGTACATTTCCCTCCCTCTTCATCTTTAGTTGTGGTTCCCAGGATCCTCCTGTATTGCATCCTCTGGATGCCAAAATATGGTTTATTCAGTCATTATATATACAACTTGCTTTGTGAAGAAATAATCTGTTTGCAATGTGCTTTTTAATAAAGCTGTTGATTTGTGAGGATTTTTTTTGTTGGTGTTGTTTCATTTGGTTAATCAGATTCCTCTGTTCATTTGACCTGCTTACCAAAAGCAATACATGCTGGAAAAAATGCACTAGAACATCGCCAGACAAGTTACAATATGGAAGCGCAGCAGAAAAACCCAGGGTTTTTTTGGTCCTGGGCAATGATTTGTAAATATCAGACTTTCTTTCTCCTTCCTACAGTGGGTGGGTTAAAGAGAAGCAGTCTGCTGGTGTTCTATCAAGACAACATAGGATGAAAATAGGCCCAATTTCCCTCAAACAACATAGTTCTGTTGTGGTCTCAGACATTGGGTAATCTGGACATGATAAAAACTCTTTAAAATTACTCCTCATTTACTGCTTCATTTAATGACAATTCAAAGTTACAATGGTGTAAAAAATATAGCTTGCAATCAATTTATACCCAATGCAAACATTTATGCAAACATTTATAACCAATGAAGCAGTCAAGTGATTGTCATTTGGGCTCTTCTCAACTAGCTTCCTACAAGCAGACTTAATGGAGAACACAGAAGTAAAATCACAGCCCTCAGTCACGTGGTGTCTCATTTAATGACCAAATAGGCAATAAGGTCATAAGTCTGTTGTGATTGTTCCATCCAGAAAGAAGCGCGTGAGACCGGGTTCCGAACAACAAGTCTTTATTTCAAACCGCTAGGTAAAGAAACGGAACATAGCCCAAGCCGCGGCAACCCTTTATATAGCGGCTAGCCTGCCAGCTTGTGGCCAATGACAGTTATTTCATTCTTCCTGCTGTTTGGCGTCTTTCCGGATTGGTTCCAAGTGAACCAATCCATAAGTGGCCTTTTCGGCCAATCAGAATGAAGTTCTTGGAACCTACCAAGTTCCAGAGCACCCCTCTCCCTTTAGTTCAGTCCAACATGGGTGACATAGTCATGCAGGTAGGTGGAGCTTTTCCTAGTTCTAGTTGACCTGCGCAGCTCAGTCTTGTTTTGGTCTTCAAGAGGTTCGGACGGGATCGCTGCTTCTCTCGACCTTCTCCATGGAACCTCCTGGAAGGGTAAGTCAGCCATGCCGCTCCCGCCTGAGTCTCTCGGGGCTGAGTCTCTCGGGCCGGTTGAGAATGGCTACCCGCTCCCTCCTGGTTGCCAGGTTGGTTGAGCTGCGCCTGGCTGCCATCTTCCAGAAGGCCCACTTCGCTCTCCTGCTCCCGGACTTCCTTTCTTGGAGGTATTAACCGTGGGTGCTCTTTTTGTGTGGTAGATTTGTCGTTGCACAGTTTGGTTGTCTTGTTATTGGAGTTCACCTCTTCCCTTTTGTTAATTTATTTGTACTTCCCCCTCCTCTTGGTACTCCGTTTTCGTTGGAATTTTATTTTTTGGTTCTGCGGCAGTTTTTCTTTCAAAGGTTGTGAGGAAGCTGTGTCTATGTGCCGTTTCCATTCCCTCCCATCGTTATTCTACGTTAGTCGGGTAGACGAGGGGCCTGTGACAGGGAATTGTGTGATGGTGCGCGGCAGCCAATAGAGGTCCCCGGTTAGGTTCTTGCATAAGACTAGGTCGCGATTTCGAAGGCTACGGTATTGCTGGGAGGAGTCGGGGGCTTGTCCCATTGTGTAGGTGCGGTGTAACCTGTCCAGTAGGACCTAATTTCCTACCCATTAAACCAGTTCAGCCGGGCCTTTTATTTTGTAGATGCTAACTAGGGTAATATGTTGCGAAGTTAGAGTCGGGTTGAGTTTGTCCTACACGTCCCCTTGTTATTCTCTTCTAGGCCCTCCTTGTAGTATACCTAAACCTGAGTTTTCGGCCCTGCCATTGCAGTGTATGGCGCGCCGTGCAAGTTAAGGCATGACAATACCCTGAGCATGCCAGGTATTAATTCGAACTGCAAGGTTGGTAAACTGAGGCCGTTGTCCAAAACCAGGTACAGTTCTGGTAGCCCATGTGTCACAAACAGTTTGTCGTAGTTGTTTCTATGACAGCCTTTGGTGGTTGTGGAAGCATGAGGATGAACTTCTAACCAGTTCGGAGTAAAGGCACCACCAAACTATTATAGAATGGTGTTGCCTTTTGTCGGCCCAGCCAAAGTCAACATGTAGTCCGTAGGACCATGGACCCCGGGGGTTTTCCCAGTTCCTGAATTGGTGCCTGTGGGGGGGTAGGCCTCACTTTCTGACAAGCGTGGCGATGTTGCAACCAGCCGTTGAATGTCTTTGTCCAGCCCTGCGCCACCAGACACAACTCCTGCCAGGGCTTTCATCTTAACTATGCCCGGTGACCTCATGCAAAATCGCCTAGGACCAGTTGCTTGTAGCGCTGAGAATTACTACCCGTCACCCATAAGATCACCCCTTTCTGATAACAGTCAGTCTGTCTGGTACGAAAGCGTTTAAAAGTGTCAGTTTTTTTTATTTTCCTCTGCCAGCCTGTTACCTACCCAGTCCAGTAATTCGCGCTGTCAAAAGGGTCTTTGGTGTGTTCTGCGACGATCGGCTGCAGTCAGCGGTAAACTCCAGGCAGGTCTCAAGTTGGGAACTGTGGAGGGGATAGTTGGAGCAGGGTCGTCTTCTGTGATGGGCACGGGGAACGACTCCAGGCGTCGGCTTGCAAGATGGCTTTGCCAGTCTGGGGAGTAGCATGTAGGAGTTAGGCAGCAAAGGAATTCAGACCACCTCGTCATTCTAGAGACAGAAAGTTCGGGGTTGGCCTTGTTTCCCACTCAGGATTCCAAGGAGAGGCTTGTGGTCGGTTATGATAGAAAAAGGTACGACCGTAAGGTACTCATGGAATTGTTTGACCCCGGCGACGATTGCCAAGGCTTCACGAAATCCAAGTTGGCGTATAATTGCATCCCACCTTGGAGAGTTGGTCTTTGAGAAAAAGGCAACGAGTGCCTTCTGCCATCTGGAAGCTAGTGACTCAGATGGCGCCGACCCCAAAAGGTGAACCATCATAGGTGACCGTGCAGAGGCAGGGTGTTGCTAAACCTGTGATAAAACAGTTCTGACGTTAACAGCGTCCTTAATACCTTGGAAGCGGGTCTGTTCCTGGTGGCCCCATGTCACAGCGGTTTTTTAATCTAGCAGTAATGTAGGGAGTCTTGCTATTGTCCCTTTATGGGTTAGAAACACATTGTAAAAATTTATGAGGCCTAGGAACACCTGGAGATCGGTTTTGTTTTTTGTCTGCGAGCGTCTTGATAGTTCTTACACCTTTTTTCGGTTGGGTGAAGTTTTTCCTCATGATTAAATAGCCCCAAAATTGACGCCGTTTTAGTGGCCAGTTCATATTTTTCCTTCTTAAACTTTTGGCCTGATTGGTCTAAAGTGATTAAGACTTTTTTTAACCTGTCCTCTTAGCTGGCTGCGGCATTTTTGCTGAGACCAGTACATCGTTGAAAGTATGAGACGACACCTTTGATTCTGTTTAGTAGGCATTCCATGAGGCTTTTTGGAAAATGCCTTGGCAACACTCACACCGAATTGAGGCGGTTAAATTGAATGCCCCTCTATGTGTTACTATCATTTTGCTGTGCTGTCTGTGTTATTGGATCAACGGGGTAGCTGCTGATAAGCTTGTGCTAGGTCGAGTTTTGCGAATATTTTTCCTCCCCCTAGCAAGTGCAATAAATGTTGCACTACTGGCACTGGGATGCACTTTGTTGGAGCGCGTGGTTGAGGGTTGCCTTATAGTCCCCACACATGCGCAGTGACCCATCTGGCTTTACTGGTGTGACGATAGAGGTTTCCCACTTGGCGTGGTCGATTGGTTCTAAAACCCCTTGCGCTGTCAACTTATTCAACTGTTCCCCAATTTTTTGGTTTCAGCTGCGAATGGAACACGTCTGGCCTTTAAACAAATGGGGGCTATTTTCGGGTCTAGGCTAAATGAAATTGGGGCCCTGCGTACTTGCCTAGAGTCCCGTCGAATACATCTTGGAATTCGTGGAGTAGGTTCTCTCCCAGTGGTAGTAGCGATGCGGTTGATCCGGTCATCCTGATTCCCAGAGGCGCGAAACCATTCGATTCCTAACAGACTAGGGCGGTCGACGGTCGACAATAGTCAGAGAACAAGACTTCGCGTGTTGTTTAAATTCAACTAAAAAATGTCCAAGGCCAACTACTGGGATTTGATTTCCCTGATAGTCTTTTAGCACAAGTTTTTGTTTTTTAGTTCTTTCTGCTTGATGTTCAGAATTAGCGCCGGATGGTATTCCAGGATAATATCAATAGGAACGACCCTGAGTCGACCTCCATCTCGCTAGGGTCTCCCCCTCGATGATCACCTCTATCCGAACCTTCTTTCCTTCTTTGCCGTCTTTCTGCCCTGGCATTTATCGATGATAAACTGTCTGATGCGTTTCTTCTCTTTCACCGGTTCTTTTATTGTCTTTCTATGCTCGGCTTGTCTGTCATCATGTCGGGGGGGTGGTGCTGCCACGTCTTTTTGGACTATGGCTCTTTTTGTTGCAGCAGACCCTTTCGATGTGCCCCTTTTATTACAACCCGGCATTTGCGTTGAGGAACCTGCATTCAGACTGCGGGTGATTTCCTCCGCAGCCCGCACATTGAAATTCCTGCCCATTCTTCCTCTTTTTAGCCATTTTCTATCTGAATAGAGTCTATGGACATCTTTGTCATCGTCTTCGGTGTCACTCTGAGTTTCGCCAGCGCCTTCGCCATTTTGAATACGGCCGGTCCGCAGTGTGTAAGGAAGACAGCCCTTTCCCTTTGATCTGAGATTTCTTCCATCTCGTTGCTTCTAAGACATAAAAGCAATCTATAATACGATTCCCAATCCTCTACATCTGGATTGAAGGGTGTGGGCGGATGCTGTGTTGTTACCAGCCATCTCTTTCGCTCGTTCAGTATCGCCGCGTGCTTCGGTCTCTGCTTTACGATGATCCACCTTCGTTGTCAGTGTTGTCTCTCCGAAAGAAGCGCTGTGAGACTGAGTTCCAAACAAGAAGTCTTTATTCAAACCACTTGGTAAAGAAATGGAACATAAACCCAAGCCGCGCAGCCCATTTATATAGCGGCTAGCCTGCCGGCCTTGGGATTGTGGCCAATATACTTATTTTATTTAATTCTTCCTGCTGTTTGGCCAGCTCCCAGATTGTTCTGAGGCGAACCATATCCGCCGTAAGTTTGCCTTTCGGGCCGAGATGGCAGTTTTGTTGTTATATGAAACCAATCCGTAAGTGGCCTTTTCGGCCAATCAGAATGAAGTACTTGGAACCTACCAAGTTCCATACAGAACAGTGATCATGTTATTTTTCTACTTAGCAACCACAGGACTTAATGACAGAGTGGCCAATCCCAACTGTGGTCTCTAAACAAGAATCATTTGTAGGATTATGTACAGATAATACATTGGGCCTTTCCATTTAAATGTCTCCACATGGTAGCAGCATCATACAGGAAGGACCTTAGATCTAAAGAGGTAAGCATGTTCTTTATGGTAAAGGACAATGAATAGTGTAGTAGTATATCTAGAAGTCCTAGTTTATCTTTGTACTACAGAGGCAGAGTTTTTATTTTTCTTCCTGGACTGATTGGTACACTGGAATTTTGAAGTTTCCTGAAATTAAATAATTTCTCCCTGCAGATCTGAATCTGATATTTTTAGCATGGGATACATTCTGGTCATACTGGGACCCTGGGATGAAATCCTTGGCTCGGCAAGTCCTCTTCTCGGCTCCCTAACATTAACAGAAGGAACTTTTCCCACTTACTCTAAGTCTCATTTGCTCGATGTTGTTAGGATACAGAGACATTATTTCTTTATAATACAGAAAACAATTGAAAGCCTGCAGGGTGACTGCTAAGAAAACCAAACAAGATGAAACAAGAAAGAGCATGATCATGAGAGAAATGAGGAATGCGAACAACAAGGTATGTGTATGTGTGTGTGTATTATCTAACTTTGACTTTTGTTGGAGAAGAACCTAATACTGATGTGTGAGTATATTTCCACATAAAATACTGAAGCCAATGACCTGAGCAGATGCGGTACATGATTTATTTGCTTATGGGAAAGAGAGAGAGCATGACAGACAGAGAAGTTGGCATCTAGAGGCTGCATTAAATGTCCATTTAGTCTCAGTTGCAGTAGAGCACAGGAAGCTGACTGATCACATAGTTCCTTGGCTTGTCATACAGACCCATAAGCAGAGGTGGTATTCAGCAGGTTCTGACCAGTTCTGGAGAACTGGTAACAGAAATTTTGAGTAGTTTGGAGAACCGGCAAATACCACCTCTGACTGGAGATTTTACAGTATCCTTCCCCTGCCATGCCCACCAAGCCTCACCCACAGAACCAGTAGTAAAAAAATTTGAATCCCACCATTGCCCATAAGGATCCTCCATAGTTTCAGGAAAGAGCTATTTCCTCCATTTCTCTAGACAAGAACAGAGGTTTCAAACTGGGACTTCTTGCTGTTCAGATAAATAATTTATCACTTAGTAAAGGCCTTGGCAAATTGTTGTCTTGCAGCCTCAACTTGTCAACTGACATGGGATTCCTCAAATGGGTCAACCTCCCAGTTTTGCATAGTACACAATGTTGTATTAAATATTGTTGAACTCTGCAAGACAATTTATTAGATTTGTTAGCCCACTTTTATTATTTTTATAAATAACTCAAGGCAGCAAACATACCTAATATATACCATTTTCCCCAGTTTCCCTACAAGCAAAAGAAGGGGTGAGTTGGGCTGTGAGAAAGAGTAATCGGCATAAAGTAACCCAATCAGCTTTTGTGCCAATGGTGGGACTAGAACTCATGGTTTAGGAAATACAGTTTTAAATTTGCTGAGTTCTGGGACTGGCATACATGCATGGAATCAGTAAAATTAGAGGCCAAAGAATTTAGATTGTACAAGTACAGATTTTGTGGTTTAGGAACAAGGAAGAGAGATTGATAAAGAAACCAAAGGTTTGCTTTTGTAGGATTACAAAAAGGATTTGCAGATAGAAACACATCTTCTTGAGTCCATCTTGAAATCTGAATATGTAACCAGTTGTTACTAGGCATTGACACACTATGCATGTGATGCTCTTTCCTTTGAAGTAAGTTACACTAGTTAGTAACTTAGGACTTAGAAGAATATTTTTGCCTTCAGTTCAATCATATCTATTCCCAGAGACTGCCTACATTTTTCTTGGCAAGGCTTTTCAGAAGTGATTTGCCATTGCCTCCTTCCTAGGGCTAAGAGAAAATAATTGGCCCAAGATCACCCATCTGGGACTAGAACCTATGATCTTCTAGCCTTAACACTACACCAAATGGGCTCTCAGGAAGAACTATAGAGTTCTGTATAAAGGACATGAATGTCATGAAATAAATTTGTGTATGGATGGTGAAAGAAGGGAGTTAGGAGAAGCAGACTTTGAAGAAGAATACACATCAACAAAGGCCTTGGTGTCAAGGCTAGGCTAAGACATTCTGCTAATTCTCTATACAGAGGCCAGCAGACCAGCAACTACAGCTTATGTTAAAACCTGGAGATGACACAATGCACTAAGGAACAACAAGGTAGTTTAGGGCAGGGATCACCAACCTTTTGGACCTCAGGGACATCAGACTCATAATTTTAAATCCCAGGGACCACAATCCGGTTCTGTTGGCATGGCCTAATTTGTGGGTGTGGCTTGGTGGTCATGTGACTAGTTGGGCATGACTCGTATGTAAATATTATAAATATTTATATAAAAAAAATTTTTTATTTAAAAAAAAGCAACTTTTACCCAAAAGCAGGCAAAGCAGGCAGACAGACTGAGTTGCTCACAGAATCATTCATCTATCTATCTATTAGCTCAGTCTGTCACATAAAATTTGCCTGCAGGCAAACTCACAAAATTAACTCACAACACACCATGTATATAACTTTTGAATTTTTTATAAAAAAAAGAACAACTTTTACCCAAAATCAGGCAAAGCAGGCAGGCAGATTGAATTGCTCACAGAATCATCCGGTGATCTATCTGACATCAGTTAACTCAGCCTGTCATATAAAATTTGCTTGCCATGAGTCTGAACTGAATGAGAGAACCTTTAGTCCTAAGGAAGGTTCAGCTGTGCTTAAAAGCAGAGCTGAAGATCTAAAGACTAGCTAGAAAGCAAGAAATCCAACCATTTCCTGCTTCCTAGCTAATCTAAATCTCCCAGCACAGCAGAACAGATGATGGTCGGAAAAAGGAAAAATAGCAATTTAGCAGTCAAATTTTCTGAGTAAGGAGTGAGTGGGTGGGGAAGGTTTCTGCAAACCATGTGGGTGGTGCAGCCTTGTGTTTTTGCACAGCCTGGATTAATTGCTTTGGGGGGTGCTCTGGGGGTGAGATTTCTCTGAGGCCCACCCGTGGCCCACCCAACCGCTGGTTTAAGGAACACAAAGGATAGCTAGGTAACAAACTCTATTTTTCAACAGAGAGAATAGCTATGAGGTTGGCCTTGCCATCCACAGCTCCAGGATTCTTCACCTGAGCGACCACTTATCATATACCACAACAGGTCTCTTCCTGCTGAGATATGGTAAACAAACTATGAGGCATCTTCAAGAAGTGATTGATTTGGCCAGGCCAAAACTAAGGAAGGTGGGAATCTTGGTACTGTTGTTCAAGGGCAACCCCACTGATTTAGCCCAGCCATTGGGGTAGAGTAGATAGAGGACAGCTGGCTTCAGTCGATAGGACTTTGACCCAAATGCTAGTGCCCAGGGCAGGGAAGTTGCTCGACTTCTAGGCAGCTGCCAAGCCCTATATGGTCCTCCCGTGAGCAATCATTTTCTAGATTTAAGTGAAATCTGTCATCAGGAAGGAAAAATGAAAAAAATGTGTGTTGGGGTGAGGTGCGGGGGGGGGGAAAGAAATTTCATTAAGACAATAACAGACAGTCTTATGGAGCCCCAGCACTATGGAAGTGATAGCACTATAAAGCATTTTTTATATTATTGGATTTTGGAGTCATTTTGCAGTATTAGGATATTAGATTTCTCTGCATTTACAGTTAGCTTTAGGGCTGCCAGTCTGAGCTTTTACACTGTCTGATCTTAATATTATAAATAGCATTCTTCTGATTAGATACCCCCCTTTTGGAGGGGGTAATGCTGCAAAGCAATGTATTAATTACACTTGAGGTTCCCCCTCCCGCCTTTGGACTGAGTTCAGTTTCTAGAGGATTAAATGGCATTTCTACATGTGTAAGGCATTCAATAAATCTGAGTGGCATTTATAGTATGATTTTGTTTTTATTTATTTGCAAAGTGCAACAGGGTATTTATCACTGAGACCAGAGTGAGATACTAGCTTGCTGGAAACACCAAGCCAAGAAATAACCAAACAAATATTGAAATAAAATGCAGAAAATTGTGAAATCAGTATGTGTTTTTATGTGTGTGTGTGCATGTGTGTGTGTGTCTGGATTAACTTCTATAATTTTCTTGGCAAAGATAAAGAAAGGGTTAAAATTAGAATTTGCCTTTGTTTTCTGGGATTTTTGTAACTTCTCAATCTAATTTAAAGCTTTGAGATCTCTTGGTTGTATTCCCTCCAGGTGCTATAAAGATCTAATTCTGCTAAACTTTACAATATATATTCAAGACAACTATAATTCACTGCAGGTATACACATATGGTTAACAGGATCAGGGGTGAAATTCAGCCACCTTGGCCCGACTCAAGAGAGGTGGTAGGGATGATTTGAATCGGTAAAAAAATGCCCCTTGTTGCTATTACTATTATATCAAGCCATGCCCACAGCAACGGCCAGCAACGGCCACAGAGCCGGTAGGGAAAAATTTTGAATTTTACCCCTGAACAGGATATATTTCTAGTCCTCATAATTTATACAGATGGTATGCAAAAATGTAGACAATCTCTGTTTAGGCCTTTGGACTGTTTTCTGTTCTGTTGGCCTAACAGTAAAATAGTCTTGAAAAAGTAAATGCTTTACATACCAGTGTGGAAAGGGAACTTCAAAAGGACAGTGGTGTCACCCAAGTAGAAAAAAACAGAAGGGAACATCAGGCCAGCATAAAACAAACTTGCATAAAGAAAAGAAATCAAATAAAGGTATTAAATAAGCCCCTTAAACAAAAGCTAAATAATTAAGAAAACTAGGAAAACAAGAAAAAGAAAACCCTTACAAACGCAAGACATGCCAACTCAGCAAAACAGACAAAAACCACAAAATAAATTACAAAGGAAACAGACAGGAGATTGCTACAAAACAAATAGAAAAACCATTATAAAGCTAAAAGAGATTAGGAAAGAACCGATAATACAATCAAGCCACCCCACAGAATTTATTTGTCGCACCTCGTGAAGTTTGCCTTCCAGCGAAAAACTCTGACAGGATTTTTTAATATCTAAATATTAAACATTAAACACTAAATGAACATTCACACACAAAAGGAGAAAGAGGTATAAAAACCAGGGACTTGCAATTCGAAGTTAGCTAGCTAGCTCCAGGAACGCAGCCTCGCTGTCTCTTGCCTTCCTGAAAAATAAAAAGATCCAGCTTTCAAACAGTTGTCCGTATCCTTGCGCTGGAGCTCTCCCAGCAGGAAAATTCAAATCCACAGAAGAAAGGCACTTTGACAGCCTTTCAACACCAGCAAAGAAAAGAGGAACAAGGCCCTGTAGGATTCCATAACCAAAATGTTTCCAGTTGCCATATGTACTGCAAAACTTTAGAAGGCTTAACCAAGCAATATATTTCAGGTGGACTCAGTGCCTTCTGAATTTAATAGTCTTCCTACACGTTATATGCATTATAGTCATTAGTGAATTGATAGAGGCAAGAATTGGGATTGTTAAAAAAAATAAGTACAAAATCTGAATAGATTTCTAACATTCTGGCTGAGTTAAACATCATTTATCTATACTAGAAAGTAAACCTGAGTTTAGTGGAGCTTACTTGTTGGTAGCTACATACTGAACACACATTCCAAGATTTTGAAGATTCTCTAAATTAGTTGAGTTATAGTGTTAGCACTAATTCTGAAGAATGTGAGAAAATGCACCCATTTGCAGTTTAAGATTTTGGAGGGGTGGGATTTGATCATGAAGTTATAACTAATCTCAGAAAGGAAATTAAGTAAAAAGGTCAAAATCTTTCAATGCCGTGAACCTCATAGTCACCACCTATAGCTCATAATGTCCTTTTTTGTATAAAATTATATTAAAAGTTTTAAAAACACAGGTAAAAATTAATATGAAGTAAAAAATAGCAAAAGCAAAAAGCAAGCAAACAGAGAACAACATGCAAGAAAGAAAGAAAAATATAAAACAAAATTCCATAATTTTTCTCAACTTTTTGTCCATCAATCCCAAGAAGAAAGATTTCTGGTCTCAATTATATATTAATCTTTAAAAATCCTCTGAATCACAGTGTTTATGTAAACCCAAATTTTTCTACTTTTTTACATGTCCATCAAGTATGATAAAATAACACTTCTTTTTCTTCACATTTCCAACATAAACTTGAAGTTAACACACCAAATGTACATTGTTTTATAAAAGTTCTCTTTAAGATTATAACAATGTAAATTTCAATATTTTCAATTACATATTTTACAATTGTTCAATCTTTGTAATATGGTAACATTCTTTCTAAAGCTTGTAAAGAGAAAGGAAACAATAGCAATAAAGGGCACTTTTTGTGTAATGATTAACCTTTTGCTGAGTTAAGGAAATGTAAGCACCATAACATTTGGTTGGAAAATATAATAAACGCAGAGAAGACATTTATATATTGTCTCTTTCAGGAAATGCATAAAATTGAATTGGGTGTGGTTCCCTCAATGGCCATAAGATGGAGCCAGAAACCTGGGGCTTTTCTTTTCTGTTGTTGTGATGAGAGTGGTTGCTGTTCCTGCATTTCGCTTTGACTGTTGGCTGTTTCGTTATTATTCTTGGATTGATGTGAGTCTTTTTACTGAAAACTGTTTAGATACTTGGGCTTTGTTATTTTGATTATCCCTGGACTGAAACTACTGCTTTTAAACCCATGAATGACTTGGAGCTGCTTTGTGTCACCGGCGGAGCTCCATAAATCAAAATCCACGGAAAGAAATACTTAGACTCCTTTAAATTAGAAGAATAATACTATCTTTTACTTGAAAGTGAAGTAGGTAGCAAACCAAAGATCTGAATCTGAGAAATTAGGCGCGCAATTCACATATACAAAGTGATGGAAGTGTTCCACCCCAATATTCAGATGAAACTTCCAATTTAGAAGTTGTGAAATATGATCATGTGGCAATCTTCAGGTGATGAATGAGGCCTCTGTCCGTTGACCTTGGCATACTTTGATAACAGGTTGGCAGTTGCACAGAGAAAAGAAAGCTAAAGCGAGAAAATAGAAACCTAACTCTAATTGTATGCTCCCCCCCTCATTTACACAAGCAGAAGATGTAACCACCTCCAGCTCATTTCCCAGACATATCCCTACCTCCCTCCCCCCTGTTTCTTATGACAGTCCGAAAAGATGCAAAGGCGATAGTAGAAGATCTTGAAGCTGACATGTCGGACCCTTCCTAGAAAAGGAAAACCATCAGTCTAGAAGAGAGAGAGAAGAAAATATAAAGACAATTAATTATCATTAAAACAATTACAAAAGAATACACTCCTAGGGCTTATCAGGATACTTTGGAAGCGAAATGCTTTGATCACTTAGGGGGCTTTAACGTCGGTTTCGTTAACCCATTCGGCTTGTGAAGAAGGGAATGTTTCAGGCTAAAGATACTGGAGCCGACCCCTCCATTTGCGAGAGTCTAGAATTTCTTTAAACTTCAAAATGTTGTTCACCTTCATCAGTATTGGTATGGGAGGGTCAGGCCTGGATGGGTCTTAAAGTCAGAAGTACGTTTCAGGTTTTAGTCAAACTAAAACATGGAACACCAGATGAATTCCGTCGAAAAGTTTTGGGTAAGTTCAGCTGGAACTGTTAGCAGAGGATTTTATAATCTGTTCAGTCGTGAAAGGACCAAACATATTTAGTGAACAAGCTTCTTTGACTTTTGAGTGTCTGCAAGGTATCTGGTGGACAGGAAAGCTTTGGGTCGCCCACTTTATATAATTTCTTCTGTGGAGATCTTTTTCTGTCTGCAAAACTTTTATGACCTTGATGGGCGCTCATCTAATGCTTTGCGTGTCACGGCCAGTTTAAGTTGAGTGAGTTCATCCATTCATCCAACGAATGGTATGTTAGGCTTTTCAATGAGGAAGTTCAGGTATGGGTACAAATCTTGTCCCGAAAGCTACTTTAAATGAGTAAATCCAGTACTCTACTTGTACGCGAGTTGTTATAAATGCCACTTTGGCATAATGGTAGTAAGTCGGACCTAGTTATCTGTTGATAATTTATGTAACATCTAAGATACTGTTCTAACACTGGCATTAGTCCTTCCCAGCAGCCCCAATTGTTTGAGGGGTGGTGGGGCAGTAGCTTAACGCCCTGGGCCGGAGCTATGCAATCTTTCAGGAACTCTTTCCATAAATTTGAGTGTAAATTGGACCCCTCTGTAGAGATTATGCGTTCTGGAACGGCCATGTAAGCCTGTAGATATGTGAAATAAAGCAGTTTTAGCCAGCGTGCTTAGCAGATGGAATCTTGGAACAAGGTAATGGCAATATACTTGTTTGGAAAAAACAATTTGTTTACTACCGGGCAGATAACCATGTTTCTACTGCTTTTTTGGGTAATTCTACGTATAAAGTCCATAAGAGATTTCCTTCCAGGGCTGTTGTCTCGTAATTTTGTAACAACCCTACTGGGCTTACCAGGGAGGTCTCTTTGCCGAAGCAGCAAAATTGGGACAGCTAGCTACAGTAAGCTTCAATGTCCTTCTTTAAAGTATGGCGCACCAAGAATTGCCGCGTTAACGCAGATGTAAGGTCTTCACAAATCCAAAGTTGGCCAGCTGCTTTAGAATCATATGAGCCTGTTGTAGTAATTTGCGCTCAGCACCGTGTGGCACATACAATTTGGCCCCCACCGCAAGCCAACCATCTCGAACTGTATAGTCATATTGAATGAGCCAGGACCACTCATCAGTTTTTAAGTTCTTTTAGTTGTTCAGTTTAGGGTTTCAAAAAAAAATTCAATAAATCCCAGCTTCTTGTTTCTTCTTTTGGCTGGGGTGATCACTGGGGCGGCTAATGTTTGGTTGAGACAATTGGACTTATTTCACCTCCTGGCGCATACTATTATATTGGTGTAGTCTAGAGAGAGCATCTCTGCCATGAAGTTTTCCTCTGGAATGTAACTTCAGTGAGAAAATTGGAATCTGGCTTGAAATAGTGGGCCCAGCGAACTTGTTTAGGGGGAGAGCTTCCGGGGCGTTTTAAAGGCTTCCAAATTTTTTATGATAGTCCATACCTCAAATGGATGTTTTGCTGCCTTCCAGGAATATCTCCAAGTCAGTAAAGGCCCCAACGAACTGCAAAAGCTCTTTTGCCCAGATGGCCCACCTTCTTCCTCGTTTCAGAAGCTTTAACGGGAGGTATACGCACAAGGCTGTAAGGTCCTTTCTCGTATGATTTGAAGTAAACACCGCTCCAAACAGCCACATCACTTGCATCGGCTTGTGAAATCACGAAAGGAGCTTTCCATATCCGGGTGCTTTAGCCACTGGTTCTGCAGCCAAACAGTCATATTTAGCTTTTCAAAAGTGCTTGGCACTCCGATGGACAACTCGCAGTGGCTTTCCTGGCCTTGGCTTCACCTCCCGCTTTTGTTTTTAAGAGATTTGTGATGGGCATTGCTATCTTAGCAAACGTCGGGAATAAATTGCCAGGTAAAAATTTGCAAATCCAAGAAGCTTTGAAGTTGTTTCTGGTACGTGGTGGAGCCCATTCCAATAGCGGCAGCGCACTTTCTCCTGGATCCATTTCTATCTATGCCTTCAGATGAAATGCGATATCCCAAACATAGTCATTTTTCTCTTGATTGGAATTCACAACTTTGACAGTTTAGCATACACTTAGTGGCAGCATTGAGACAAAGTTTCTGTAGAACCGACCGCACACAGTTTTCACATTAATATGTCATTTCTCAGAGTTACCAGCGTGTAGAAAAGGATATCATGCAAAGATAGAACTCTAGAACCTCCCTGTATAAAGTGTTATGTTTAACGACTTGATTGATCATATCTGCATAATACCAAGCTGGGGGCCCTCTGTATAACGCAAAAGGAAGAACGTTTGAATTGAGGGAAGCCCAACGCCATTCGGCTCAGTTAAAGCTGGTGCTTCTAACCACTCATTCCCCTTCCACTTATATTGAATTCGGTAGATGCTTCTCTCAAATCCACTTCATGAAAATCTTCCCCTTCGCAGGTGGCCAAACCATGTCCTTCATCAAAGGAAGGGGAACAACGTTTTTTCACCACGGAACACATGGCGTTCAAATTTCTGTAGTCCACACAGAGCTTTGGACACCATCTTTCTTTTCTGGAGACAACATTGGGGCGCTACCTGCGGGGCCTAGCAGGTTGAAATGAAACCAACGTTCACGGATTTTTATCGATAACAGTTTTAGCTCCTCCAATTCCTGTGGTGTCATTAAGTACAACTTTGGGTTTCGGGAGACTTCACCCAGGCAAAATCTCAATAAGCGTAGTCTGTTGGCCAGTGAGGCGGAAGCTCAATCCGAGGCCTTCGCTCACTGAACACTTTTTTAAATCCGCAATACGTGTTTGGGAATTTTCTCCTCCCCGTTGTCATGGTTCAGTACTCTGTGGAAAGCTTATTTCAATAGAATCTGAGATCTGCCCTGTTTTCCCAGTCGCTGCTATGGTGCGTAATGTGCAACAACCTCCTATTCCTCACCCAGTTTACACCTGGGGGTTACCATTTTCCGGAGCGCAGGGGTCATCCCAGTATTTAATCGGTTGCTACCATTTCCGCAGGGACCTACAATAAAACTCAGAGTCTCATCATAGCTCTCCTATGATCATTTCTTTCGGTTCATGATAAAACGTGCAAGGGACAAACTTCTCCAGCACACTGATACACTAATTGGCAAAAGGACATGGCTATCTTCAAACGTTTTAGTTATAATGCACCATTTTGTCTCCCACTACTTTCCGTGTTGATTATACACCTTGTGCACACCAGAATTTAACAAGGGCTTACATTTTCCCCTTTGACCCCTGAATTGGCAGTAACCTCTCACTGTCACAGAATGGTCCATAGGGCCACACTTGGACTTACCAGGAAGTCGTCTTCCGAGAGCTCGAAATCCTCACTCCTCAGGGGTAACTGGGGTTTTCTGATTCCTCTCCTGCGGAGGGGCGGCCTCATGCTCAATCTCTTGTCAGACTTTAGTGCTGCTTCGCGAGGCTTTCGCTGGGGTGTTTTCAGGTTTTCTTCCCTTCTTTTGGTGCTCCCTTTGTTCCAGCTTGACTTTGGCAGTTCACAGTCCCTGTGCCCCTTCCTTCCGCATCGAAAGCGGCCGAGGGGTTGGTGTCTGTGCGCTACCACTTCCTCCCCTCTGAGTTTGGGGACCTCTTGAGGGACGTGGGGGGCACGGTTTGCTCGCACCAGCAAACCTACCCCCGGCCATCTTGCTTCGGGTTAAATTCAAATTTCTCTTCTTCTGCAGCAAGTACACGATCCGCAAGTCCATTAGGGTACTCTTCAAGCAATGCATCTCTGGTACACAATCTTATCATTTAAAAACCATGCTTAAACGCTTCTATAAGGGCTTCCGGGCCAGCTCGGATAAGACCGTTAACTGTCTAAATTCTCTGGGTTGTATCTCAGCCACCGAGGACCTCCGCCACCTGATTTATGGTCCTTCTCTTAATACCGGGGGCCTTGCCTCTGTCAGTGGGTCCTCAAACCTAAGCCTGCAGCGCAGCATGAACAGGTTATAATTCATCAACTGGGGAGCACATTATCATTATGCAAGGTCACCATCCACTCTGGCAGCTGTTCTCAACTCCAGAGCCCTGGTAAGCAAAATTCTCACTTCTTGGGGCTGACTTCTGAAGGAGAAACTCTACGCCCGTATTCTTCGCATAATAGTCCAAATTGGGCAAAGGAAAACTCCCAAGGTTTTGGGATTTGCCCTTCATATTTTTTAACTAGTATCTATTAGCGGGAAGAGCAAAGATTCGTACGGAGCTTTAATATGTCCTTCCGAGCGAATTACACTCCCACACTTGAGGGCCCATCGGGGCTGCATGCTGGCTCAGGCTTGAATTCTATGGGAGAGGGGGCTGCTCTGGCTTCTTCTAGCTGGGGCCTACTGTTATCCTTCACGCTTTCAATACCTTTGTGCACTTGGAGTTGTTCAACATGGCTATCATCAAGGAGTCTCCCCTGGTTGATTCAGTGAGAGTTCTCTCTTTTCCTTCTCTTGTCAGGCTCCTCTTTTCCATGCCGCAGGGTAGTGTGAATCCCGGGGGGGGGGGATCCTTGCTCTCAGATCTTTCCAGCCAACCCCACGGAACATCTGAGGCTACTTGAGCTGGATCCCTCTAAGCCAGAATTAGAGCTCTGCTCGGCAACTTTTGGGCCTTTTCCGTAGCCAGCAAAGAATCTTGCCGCTCGCATGGCTCCGCAGAGTCTTCCCTGATCACTATTGAAGATGACATGAATTCCAGGCCGCCCTTGGAAAGAAAATTGGGTGTTTTTCTCCCAGGTATGGCATGGTAGCAGAATTCAGAATAATGTGCCACGGTGAAGTCCCATTCAAAATCCAGGAAAGAAAAACATTAGACTCTATTAAATTAGAGAAAAATATATACTTTTTACTGAAAGTGACAGTGTAGCAACGAAAAAGTCTGATCTGAGAAATTAAGGACGGTCGAATTCACATATACAATAGTGATCGGAAGTGTTATCCCAATCACCTCAATACAGTTCAGTATGAAACTCCAATTAGAAGTTGTGAATAATGATAGAAAGTGGACAAGTCTCAGGTGAGATGCACGAAGCCTCTGTCTAATTTACGCTTGCATATTTGATAACAGGTTGCAGTTGCCGCAGAGAAAACAAAGCTAAGCGAAGAAATAGAAATAACTCTATTGTATGCTCCCCCCGAGCATTTTTACCAACAGAAGAAGTGTAACACCTCCAGCTCACTTCCCAGCTTTTCCCTACCTCGCCCTCCCGAGATAACCGTTTCTTATGACAGCCGAAAGATGCAAAGCGATAGTAGAAGATCTTGAAGGCTGACAGCTTGTTGGACTTTGCTTAACCGTTTACTGGCAGTGAAAACCTACAATTTATGATACAGTGTAGCTGTGTGCCGTGTGTGTATTATTCAACATTACTCTCACTATGTCTCCCTGTGTGCACTCATTCTCCTAATGGGGAATTACCTCAACACCCCCCAATACATATCTAAAATGTCATTATTCTAAAATGTCATTATTGACTAGTTTAATTCCATAAAATGAAACTTTCATTGTTACAATTCTGATATTAATATTTATACATTTTTGATGATGTCTAACTTTCCTTAAACTCTCTTACACAGAAATACCTATTATTATATTTCTGTATCAGAATACCTATTCGAAAGAAAATCATCCCCGATTGCCTATTTCATAAAATTTGGGGGGACTGGTTCTAATAAAGATATTATGTTGCTTTGTTGTTGTTTTTAAATGTTGAAGTACCTAGATCAGCAAATGCTTATAACTAGACCAATTTTGTTACAATACTTCCATTGCAGAATCATTAATTATATCTCAATATTAGATTCTTCTCCAAATTTAGTCTCTATCGCCAACATATCCAGGGGACAAGATTGTGCCAGCCCTGAAACCAAATGCTTATACTTTTTTAACAGTCCTATCCTGCTGAAACTTGCTTCAAGCTTCTTGGTCGCATAAAAAGAAGAATCATTGGAGCTGCACACAGGGGTGGGATTCAAATTTTTTAACAAGCAGTTTTTAACAAGCAGTTTTTAACAACCAGTTCTGTGGGCGTGGCTAGGTGGGCGTGGCTAGGTGGGCGTGGCTAGGTGGGCATGGCTAGGTGGGCATGGCCATATGACTGGGTGGGCATGATTTCTTTTTTCTTTTCTTTTTTGCAGCACCCTCCCCCCCATTTTGGGCTTCCTGGGCCTCATGAAAGCCTCCTAAGGAGGCAAAAAAATGGAGCATGGGAGGGGGGCGCACAGCAACCCCCTGTGCTCCATTTTGGGGTCTCTTGGACCTCAGGGAAGCTTTCTGTGGGGGGGCCGGAAAGCTTCCCTGGGGTCCAGGAAGGCAAAAAACGCAATAAGGACTGACTGGGTGGGGAAGGGAGGGGAGGGCCAGCCAGAGGCACAATTTGCCTGTTCTCCAAACTGCACAGAATCATAACAACCAGTTCTGTAGAACCAGTCTGAACTGGTAGAATCCCACCCCTGGCTGCACAACGACTGAAATGTTAATCTAATAAGGGAAATAATACTCATTCTTTTCTAAATGTAAACTTTTGAATTAACATGTATGGAGAAAAATGCTTGGACAATTCTGTAATATATGTTTGAATTTAACATTTACTCTCTTGCAAGTTGAGCAGCAAAGCCCCTGTTGGCCTTCAACTCATACTTCATAATTTTACTATGGTATCTTTTTCTACAGGTCTTCTTCCTAATTATGCAGAAGAAATTAGGGCAGAGAATTTGTCTAACAAGAAAGCAGTAGTAGATATTTTGACCTACAAATCTGATTTACATTCCTAAACATAATCATACATTCTAGAGAAGGTCAGACAAAATTTACTAATGTGAAGAGCAGAGGGTGGAGAATGAGAAAGAGAGAGATGCGGAGGGCAGGAGGTCTGTTTTTCAAAGATGGAACTGTGGAATCCTTGGTGTTCTTTGAGCTTGGTTGTTTGCTTGCAGACATTTTGTTACCCAACTTGATAATAGTCCCATGCTATGGAGAAGTGAGGTTTGTTCTTTGTTTATATTTGCCCATCAGTGTTGGTGGGAGTGTGGATTTCTCTTTGGTATCTTTGACAAGGCTGTTGTTTTTGCTTGATTGCCCCAAAGGTACTTTTTTTAAAGAAGTAACTGGACTTTATGGTTTTTCTTTGAAGATGTTTTGCTATTCATCCAAGAAGCTTCTTCAGCTTGGACTGGATGGTGGGGAATGGAAGGATTTATACTTTTTGCAGACAACTGGTCATTTGCATTCTTTTAGCAGATTGTTAAGGTCACCTGGAGATTTTTCGGTGTCATCAGGGTCACCTGAGTGATGCAAATTGGTGTGGAGCCTTTTTGGAACTATTGAAAGGACTGTGTTGTATATTGAAGATAGATGATGTTGTATCCTCCCCCTCTGTTGAGAGAGGGCTGTTCGATTTTGACATAGATGGCCTCTTTAACGCCTCTATCAAACCATCAATCCTCTTTGTTCAAAATATGAACTTTGTTGTCTTCAAAAGAGTGGCCTATGTCTTTTAAATTGAAGAGCTATTAAATTGCCCTTGAAAAAAGCACTGTTGGGATTTCCATGGATGACTGAAAATCTGTCTGCAGAAAAAACAATTACTACCAACCTGCCTTCAATCGAGGACCTGAACACTGCATGAGTCACAAAGATGGCTGTGAAAATATTTACAGAACCCTCACAACCTGACATAAACTGTTTCAACTCCTTCCCTCAAAATGATACTATGGAGCACTGCACACCAGAACAACTAGGCACAAGGATAGTTTTTTTCCCAAACGCCATCACTCTGCTAAACAAATAATTCCCTCAACACTGTCCAACTATTTACAAAGACTGCAATATTATTACTATTAATCTTCTCGTCACTCCTTATCACCCATCCTCTCCCACTTGTGACTATATACTTGTAACTTTGTCGCCTGCATTCTTATGATTTATATTGACTGTTTCCTAGTATGATTTGATTGCTTATTGTACCCTATGACTATTATTAAGTGTTGTATCTTATGATTCTTGACTCTTGACAAATGTATCTCCTTTTTTTATGTATACTGAGAGCATTTGCACCAAAACAAATTCCTTGTGTGTCCAATCGTACTTGGCCAATAAAGAATTCAATTCTATCTATCTATCCATAGACATTCATTGCTTGATTGTTTGTGTTGCTCCTGGGTTTTATCCATTCTTAAATGACTGGTGATTCCTAGGGTGTTCTTTTTATTTCCTTTTTAATTTTTTTATTGTCTCTTTTAAAAGGGATATAAAAATTGTTTATCTCTATATGCTTGTTGATGACTGATTTGTTTGCATGCCAAGCTTTCAGGAATTTCCTAGCATTTTTGGATTTTGTTGAAACTACAGTTAAGTCTGTCTATATATTGTGGAATTAAGGAGTTTTCATCCTGTCTTCTAGATATGAAGTACCAGGCAGAACAATTTAAAGCACTGAAGCTTCCTTTTCCAAACATTCAAGGGAAAAATATCGTCTGAAAACTGGACATTAAAACTGAAAGAAACGGAGCCCAGAAGACTTGTTGGGTCCCAAATAAGATATGGATTCATAATTTTGGTGTACTTGCTTCTGACAACAGCTCTCTGGTGGCTTTCTTGAGTCCTTCATGCAGACATCTAAGAAAAATCTCAAAGCTTTTTGCAGGAAAAACACTCAACAATGTCACTATCAAAGATTCCATCATGCCAGGTACAGTCTTCATTCAAATTTTCCTCAGTGGAATTGTAGACTTCACATTATATAAGAGATTTTGTACTTACATCTTCATAATGTTCAGATGCTGACACTGAACTGAAGTGGCTTGAATCAGGCATTTGGAGGGGGGGAGGGAGGTTTTGGAATTTTAATTTGGCAAGTCTTAAGATTGGCTACTTTTATTAGATTGATTTTCCGGCGAAAACCACACTGTGGCAGCCTTGTACCCTGAGCATCTATTTTCCCTTATTAGAGTAGTCATTCCCACCAGACAGGTGGTTGTAGTTGGCAGGATGGGAGAAGGAAGTTGACTGACAGCAAAACCAGAGGTTTCCCAAGTCTGTTTGCTTTTTAGAACTGGAAAATTATTTACAAGGCCAACAAATCCTACTTGTTTGGTGTTTTTTCCCATTATGTTATATATAACTGCTTTTGACAATTGTTGCTATTTTCAGGGTTTTTTCCCCCTCTGTATTTTGGGAAAGGCAAGGTCTTTAGACCTTCTTTCTTTTCCAAAATCTTTTAGCAGCTCTTTTAGGCTCACGGTTTCTGCATGTGACCTCTGGAAACTGCACAATCAATTTTCAACAATAATAATCAGAGGGGATCCATTCCAGGGGCTGGAATTAAAAAATAAAATCCTCTGGGAATAGCAAGTGTTTTCTGATTTCCAGGAAGAAAAGATACACTTTCTTAGAAAAATAAATGTGTGCTTTATTCTCATATAAAATGCCGCTGTCCCCTGGAGCTTCTGACTGCAAGGTGCCATCTTAAAAGTGCCAACTAAGAAGAGGGATACTTGAAAAAAAAAGCAGATGGCTCTGCCATCTATAAATCTTAATTTTTCATTCACTGCAATATTCTTGCATGTTCTTTAGCACAACAAAACCCCAGGGGAGCATAGCACTGTCAATCTAATTAACACTGCTAATTGAAGATTACTGGATTCATTGACATAAAAAAAACCTGTCATGACCAGGGAGTAAATTACCGGTTGCATCAAATAGGCATCTGAATATTGCACAGAAAGCTGTTTGACATAGGTTATAGGGTTAGGTGAAGTGTCACTCTAGAACCTTAGAAGACTTTCCCATCAGTTTCTCTTGCAGGAGTATCCAAACAACAGATCTAAGTGCCAATCTGCAATAGATTGGTGAGGGTTTCCTTAATTATTTGGCAATAACAGAAATATAATGTCTTCCCTCCCTTCTCCAAATAAATTCTGATTATGGAAAAACAGTGAAAGCTTGAGATAAATGGGAAGATCTTTTCATGGAGAAAGTCTGTGGAACAGTTTTGATATTTAACTCTTTAAAGAACATTCTGGAATTCTACATGTGTGTCCCTTCCATCAGTTGGTGGAACTTTGAGCAAACAAAAGCCTGATTGCCAATAGCACAATTCCAAAATCTGACTAGTTCTTAGGCTAACAAATGCTTTCTTAGCTTGGAATCCAGGAGTGTCCACAGCATGTGGTCCAAAAGGTCAAAATGGAAGGTAAAGTGATGCTATGGAAGCACCATTTCACCTCTGCAGTACACATTTAAAGCAGCCAGAACTTCAGTTGGAGCTTTATCGCTTTCATCTTGACTGTTTTTACCCTGCCCTATGGACATCACTTTTGGAATTCAACCAGAGGTGGTATTCAGCAGGTACTGACCAGTTCTGGAGAACCGGTAGCAGAAATTTTGAGTAGTACAGGAACCAGCAATTTTACAGTATCCTTCTCCTGCCATGCCCACTAAGCCATGCCCACAGAACTGGTAGTAAAAAAAATTGAACCCCACCACTGAATTCAACCTGTAAAGCATCTATTCTCTGTCACCAAGCTATAGTACCTCTCAAGATGACTGGTTTCCATATCAGCCCCTTCAGAAAAATTGTCCTCTTCACCCTTATTTGGAGCATGTATGTATGTATGTGTATACTTTAACGCTTTACAGCATTACTTGATTTGTATGCTTAAGTCTTGAAAGGAGTAAAGAAGCTTGCCTAAATCAAAAAGTGGCCAATAAATTTTAAATAAATAAAGACACAAGGTATCAGTGTATCATGTGTTATATACTGGAAGTGCTGATCTCCCCCCTCTCCCTCCCTCCCTCCCTCCCTCTCTCTCCCTCCCTCTCTCTCTCTCGCTCTTTCTCTCTCCAACAAAAAGCCTGTTGCTGCTGGCTTTAGAGACTAGTTCCTTGTCAGGAGCACCCTGTAAATTGTAAAATTTATGAAAATTAAAAAAGGGATGAATAGTTAATGCCACCTGACTGAAATACAACTTAATTGACTTCTTATATAATTTATAAAACATGAAAAACAATGTATCACATTTTTCCTTCAACATTGCTTCATTGTTAGGAAGGAATTGAATCCTCTCTTCGTCCTGGGAGAGCTCAATACTATTTTTTCCCCTCTTTCTCTAACTGCTATCAGCTCCCTGACCATAATGCAAAACCCCTCACCTTGCTTGTCATAATCCCTCAGCCTGGAAATTTGAAAAGAAGGAAACTAGCTGTGATGGGATGCCACTCCAGTCAAGTTGGGTCTGCCCAGAAGTGGTATTCAGCAGGTTCTCACCAGTTCTGGAGAACTGGTAGTAGAATTTTTGAGAACTGGCAAATACCACCTCTGACTGGAGATTTTACAGTATCTTTCCCCTGCTATGACCACCAAATTACGTCCACAGAACCGGTAATAAAAAAATTTGATCCCACCACTGGGTCTGCCGTACTCCATGAGGCATTGGGCTCCTTGGGCTGAAATAAACTTTATCAAAACAACACCGAGTGAATGATTCCAGAGGGAGCAAAGGCAGCATTGCTGAAATCTAGCAACTTGTCCTAACTTCCAACTTCATTGCAAGGGGAGGGGAAACAGCAGCTTGTGGACTTTGTAGCTGTTGCATCTAAGGCAATTGTTCTGGTGTGCTTCAAAATGAAGCTGGCCTGGCTTTCTATGAAACACATTCACAGAAAGAGATATTTCCACAAAAGTGAACTACAGATTGGGATCAGATTGAGATTCTGATCTAATTCCTAACAAAACCATTAAAAAAGAATGGCATTTATTATCATTCTTATCAAACAAAGGAATTTCTGAACCCCATTATTACAGATATGAAGATCAATCCCTTAAAGGTTGTTGATGCAATTCCATTTCTTCTCTGTTTTATTTTTCTCAGAATTAGATCTGGAGGCCTTCAACTATCCCCAGGTGGAGAAATGGAATTCTTCCCTCCTTAGGTGAAAACTTCCCCTTGCAGCAACTTTTTCTTTCTTTCTTTCTTTTTCTTATGTTACCACCAACACTTGTGTAAGATTGACCTGGAGAACTTACTACAGGAGAGGGAGGAACTATGTTTCTCCTCAGATGTCAGCCTTGGTTGGAGCATCCACATTTCTTTTTGAATTAAATAAAAATGAAAAGTTGTCAACATAATATGCAGTTTGACCCTGAGAGATTTGCATTGAATCATCCTAGTACTGTATAGGCAAAGGCATAGGGAATGGCTGGCTGCCATAGCGACCTAGACCTGGCAAGGCCATGCTGTCCCAGATCATCTTGAAATAACTGGTGGGGGGGAGGGGAAATGGAGCAAATTGCCTTCTAGGTATCTATTTATTTATAACATTGTTAGCTCCTCCAGTTTATATCTTTTATAATCCCAATGAGAGTACAAAGTAGGATTAAAAGACTTAAAGTTACATCATCATGAAAACATAATATTACTTTGTCTTAAAATAATAAAAGAACAACTTCTTAAAATACAGCAGACATGGCACAGAGTGGAACAAATCTCCATGGCAACTGACATCACTGGCATAATTCTATAATCCCGCAAATGACATGTTAAACCATTTGCATAATTTGCAAATATTAAAATATTTGAGAAAAATATTAAAGCCACTCAGGGCAAATTATCCAAAGTTTTCTTTGATTTGATGGACAATTTTAGGGCTGGTTGATGTATTGAGGCAGAAAAATGGCAATCCTAGAGCATGTTATTACTTTTCTGAAATATATAGATCATTTTCAAGGATAGACACAATTTGGATTTCAAAGAACTTAGCTACTAAAATTATTATAAAGTAGAAAAATCTTTTAGGACTTTTTTGGATCATAACCCTATTAGATTGGTTTATAAAAGAAAACCTTGGGGTTTTTTAGGTGAAAACTAAATGAAATGAAAGAAGCAATATAGGAAGATTGTAAAAAGATATTTTAAAAAAATGAAATAAATTTAGGAAAGGCACTCATTTGTGAATGGTTTGAGATGCAAATAAAACTTTTATTTCAAATTATATAACATAATAGTGAACTGATAAAGAGGAGTCCAGGGAAAACACAAGCTATTTTGAATAAAGAGAAAAGACTTAAAGAAATTTTCAGAGAAGATAAGTATTTTTCAACAAATTAAGTTTTTACAATGATAATTATCTTTATTAACAATAAGAGAACCCTTTCATCCAGGACTGGAAGAGAAATGCTTCTAGTCTCTCACTTCACTCCTCCATCTCATTCCCAAATCCAACAACCTCAGTATTTCCCACATTTCATTCAACTTCTTCAATCTTCTCAGATAAACAAAACTAATAATATTCTTATAGTCAATCACCATCTAAATAGTCTCAAGTTTACTTAATACCATCTCTCTAGACCCAGTTTTTCATTACTGATAGTAATTGCTGGAAATGTTTTTATTATTCATCCATTAATTTGTCCTACTGGCTGGCAGGTCTAGGATTATGAAGGCCTATTCACCATCATGTATGCCCTTCATAGTCAAAGTGACATTCATAATCACTTTCTGCTTGGACTGATGCAAACTTCAACTGGCCCAGAACAAATTGGAGTACAATTTTGGGTCCCTACAGTTTGTTCCTGTGGCATTGCTGCTAAGTGAGTGGTGCTAGTTTCTTTCCAAACGCAATTCAAGATACTAATTATTCTCTTTAAAGCCCTGCATGGCATTGGGCCAGATTATTGGAGGGACTGCCTCACCCTGTGGATATCTACCTATATCACCAGGTTGAGCAAACATGTAGCAAATCCATGCAGCCAACTGTGTGGCACAACTCTAGGGAATTTTTATTTTTCAAATTAAATACTGTGCAATTCTTTGATCCAAAATCATGATAACTTTTCATCACATGACAAATCATAATCTATAGATCAGCTTAACACACCAACTAGGATAATAATCAAAGCAGTTCAATAGTTCATTCAATAGTTCAATTATCTGAAGGTTGGTATTCTTTTTTAATGATTTAAAAATAAACAGTTTAAAATTTGGCATTTTCTTTTGATGTAAAGAGTTTTCCACAAAGAACATGCATAGCTGTTTCATGTGCCTATGCAGATAACTGGGTGCAAATACTGAGCTTTGTGATGGTTACAAAGGTTATGGTTATTTAATATAGTACTTCTATCTGGATTATTTTCAAAGCACCTCTTTAGAATGTTTTGGACTGCTACATATTTATAATTTCATTGGCAGTCTAAGGACTGGATTGGATAGCATACTAAAGGCATCTTTGTCTTTAATTTAAAAAATGCATGTAGATGATGTTGGAGTATTATAATTATTAAAAGCAGGCCGGTGCTGCAAAAGTTAATACTTTCTTCACAAATTGTAATTCTGAGGAAACTGACTCTTCTAAAACACTTGTTTGCATTAAAGAAAAATCTTCACTGGCATCTTTCTTTTCCAGATGCATTTTTTAAAAAGATGTCTACATCAGGGGAAAGCTGTTTAACATCCTGTCTAGTCTGAGCCTATATGAAGTGATTTGTTTGCTAATTTAAATTATAATAGCAATGAAAGATCTCTTTCCAAATAAGAAAGGTGGGAGGGCAAAAGACAGCATAGATTTACATAACATGTCCCTATCCTATATACATGGAGAGATTTTGAAACAAGCCACACTGCGAAGTTGAAAAAAAAAATGGAAGCAGGCAGTGGCAAACCTTGTCTATATATCTGGCAAGAAAACTGAATGGATATGTCCAATCACCAGGAATCGACTTTTACATGAAAGAGTCTTCACTGCTTGTAACATTTAATGAGAAATACAGTGTACTTTGCCATTGTTGTTTTGACAAGGATAGCTCAGTCAGAGATTTGAGATTCCAGTCTGGCTTTCTACCTTTCTTTAAATGAGAATTGAATAGGGGACAAATAAAGAACGAATTCTTTATTCTTTCAAATAAAGAACGAATTAGAAGATCCAGCCATTCTCAGTTGCAGTCTGTTCCAGCTTGGTCTGATTTCTTCCTGCAATCAAACACAATTTTCTTTACAATAAACTCTGTTCACTTCATACCAAGATTCCAGTAACAATAATAAAAAGACAATAGCACAATAAGAAGCATTTCTCATTGGTGTTTTAGATCTGGGAGGAGTATCTCACATTAATATCAATGTCTCTCACTGTGATTAAATCCTTAAGGAGCATAGTGAAAAACCAATCTATTTAGATTAATGATGTTATTGCAAAACACAGACTTGAAAGGCTGAGCTAAACTTTTGTTTGCTTGCATAATGCCCCCCCCCAATTAATTTTTGATTTTACTATAAGAGAAGAACACAAAAATATTGCTGTTTGAAATCAAGCATCAAGAATATCAATGCTATAAGTTGGTGATTTTACCTGAATACGTAAATAAACATATATTTAATAACATTTATAACAACAATAGTAGAAGGCAAACCACTTAAAATTACTTTCACTAGAACTTTGCATGCTCTAAAATAAAACCTGATTAAAATTTGCTTGACATTTTTGTAAAATCCTAATCAAGTTTTATGATGATAATATCAACAGGGAAAAAATAGAGACTACCTTTATTGAGCAACACACAAAACTTAATTGTTTTATCAATGTATGAATTTCCAACATTGCCTCACTTTTCACTATTATCAAAATTTGAGGACAACTATAATATTGAACCAATTAATCTTTCCCAGGAAAAGGTGAAAGCAACAGAGTTTTCATGTGATTTAGGCTGCAATCCCATTTATATGGAAGTAACTCAATGTGATTTTATTCTATGCAGGCTTGCATAGCATTGCATTATGATGCTTTAGAATTTATTTATGTACTGGCATTGGCATAGGCTACCACACAATTACAATGAATTTAAAAGAGACCTTTGAAAGTGGGATCTTAGAATACAGAAGATTAATCAAATGATGTGTACAAATGCGCATACATACATGTATACCAAATACAGGCAAACTGAATGAACTGTCAAATAAAAAGGAATATCAATTTACAGAGGCAGCATATTGCCCCCAACAATTTGGGTTCTCATTTTACCAATCTTGGAAGGATGGAAGGCATAGGTAACATGTAAAAATTCAGTAAACAAGAAACTGGGTGATGATGAATGAATATATTCAATCATTTATTATTTTTTACTGATATTTCTATGCTGCTATGGAGTCATACAGCCATAGTCTTGTGTTACTATGCCATCTGCACTCAGCACAAAACTGCCACTGGAGAAAAAACACTCATATTTGACTAATTAGTGATTTAGGCTATTAGGATAGCTTGTTGATAGCACTGAAATATTGTTCCATTAAAAGTTGCAAGACCCTTTCTGAAATAATGCAAGCAAGAAAAATCCATGTTTTTATAAATCTTAAGAAATAGTTTCCCATAGTAATTTTGCCCTTTTAACTTGTAAACAAGGTGTTAAATGTTGGTCAAGTAGTAACTATTCAGCAAACACTATAATGCTACACATGTTCAGATCTATTTGACACATAACCTTGGACATTTGAGTCTCTTTTATGAGAAACAATGTTGACCAGGACATATGGGGTTATCTCTTGTCTTTTCAGTGTGTTCTGCAGAATTGTTAGTCCATGCTTAGCACGAGGAGAGAGACCTTGGTTCAACACCTGCTCACAAAGAGTATTAATATAAAAGAGGTAAAGAGATTGTTATCTTTATGGTATTGAAAAAAGCCACATCCTTGAAGCTAAGGACACTAGTTAATATTTTAAATAAAGACTATGCAAAATATGTTCCATTTTTTTTATTAAGCCAGGCTAAAGAATATTAACAGATTTATAAAAGTTGTAACTGCTATCACTTCAGTGCAGTTAAAGCAATTAATTTAGATATCTCCCTTCTTATTCAAAGAACTCAGTTGCAAAAAATACATCCTTGGTTCACTTTTATTTTATCCAAGTAACATGGGGGGATACCATATTAACTGACAGTAAAATGTAATGATATGTATCAAACTTGATTTACAGTTATCTGTCTTTTTCTCTCTGTGTGTCTGACATTCATATTATAATATTCTCTGTTTGCTGGAGTCCTACAGCGGATGAGAGGTGCCTTGTTATTAGCATGAGAGTTGTTCAAATAATATAATGGTCTTTATGAGAAATTCACCACCATTATTGACTCCCCCAAAACAAACACGATTAATCTGAAATTCTGAATAAAGTATTGCTGATAAGAACTCCTCAGCTAGCAACAATTCATTGAGTGACCATTAAAAATTACAACAGCATTGAAAAAAGTGACTTATGATCACTTTTTCACTTATCACTATGGTAGCATCCCTATGGTCATGTGATCAAAATTCAGACACTTGGCAAGGCACTGACTCATATTTATGACAGTTGCAGCATCCCAAGGCCATGTGACAACCTTTTATAATCTTCTGACAAGCAAAGAAAAGATGGTGGTATTGAGAGATAATCCTGAAGAAATTTTGAAATCTTGATTCAATGGCATATTTCACTGATATCAACAGGTACTCATTGATTTCTGCTGGATGTGCTCTTGCTTCTATTTAAATGTCTTTGTTGACAGCTCCCCATTGTTTTGTTCTGTCAGGGGTGTCCCCCCCACACACAATATAGCATTTTCTATTTTCTGAAGCAGAGAATGGCAGCTGTCATTGACACCAACTGAAAGCTACCTGATCAGAACACCCAGGAAATGGATGACTCCCACTGGGATTCATCCACTCTTCAGTTTCTTCCTAGTTTCTTTATCTCTAGTATTGGGGCCATTGGAGAAACTATTTCAAACTCTTATCTATATTACAATTCCAAGGTTTGATTTAGTTTGGTGGTCAAACCAGCTTGTGACAAACACTTGGAACAATTGGATGACATTTTGGAATAAGGCTTTCTTATATATACTGTATGAAAGAAGTGTTTGATTGTTCAGTGAGAAGGGAAGTTAACAGAGTTAGGACAAAATATTTAATGTTAAATTAATCTAATAATGTACTGAGCTGTCTGCAGTCTCCTTAAAGGACTGAAGAACAGATCAGTATAATAGATTAGAGAAATACAATAATATTAAATTTTACAACCCTAATTGTTTTGTTTTAATCTGATTTCATTTGATTATCTGCATATAAGTAAGGCAAATATGTCTAAAGCCATTATGTCATGAATCACAGAGCTAATACCATTTAGCGTTTACTACTGTACATGAAATGCATCATGGTAGGAAATGCCAAGTAATCAGACAATGCTTTCATTTCCTTGAAAGCTTGCAATGGATAAAACAAAGTATGGGCATAACTTAGTCCAAGTTAAGTACTTTAACAGCAGAATCTTGAATTTCTCTGTTCAGAACAAAGTATGACCAGTATATGTATGTGTGTGTGTGTGTGCATGCGTGTGGGAGGATATCTCTGTGTTGCATGTATTTGAAAGGAATATAATCTACCCCCACACCACACAATTCATCTTTAAAATAGGAAAGTTGTTTTAGATTCAAAATATTAATAGAGAGAAGCTTTGTTTTCTTTTGATTTCTATTGTCTTTCTTCCTTTCAAAGAGATTATCTTGTTTTTATTCTTGGGTAAATATAAGTGTATAAATAATTCATACCAGTGTACATTGATTTATTGTTTAAATTTATGGAGTCATAGGCTGCAGACAATCCTCAGGATTCTTCAAAAGAAAAATTAATAGATGGTATCTTAACTTGCCGATAAAACTAAAACATTCTTTATATTCTTACTTTCATTAAATCTTTATTATGCCTTTAAAGACACAAAAAATAATGTACATCAAATATGCTAACTCTAGAAATATAAATTTCTCACAAAAAGTGACTCTGGATTGTATAAAACAATAAAAATAAGGATAAAATACAGTAAATAAGAATACAAAATAGTGGTCCATCACTGAGAATAGCACTAACTTTCAGAGTGGTAAGAATAGAATAAATAGAGGCACAGGAACTGGGAACTTTAAAAGATTCATCAGGATTCTGTTCAGATAGAAGAAATGATAAATAAGCAACTTGCTCTCTCCCAGGATATTTCTTTAAAATGGGATAGGTGAATGTCATTTGAGATTTTCTATTAAGAAAGCAGGAGAGAATCGGATGGGTCAGGGAGTCTACAGAGCCATCCTCTCCTGGGCGTATGCACTGCTGGGAGGGATATTTTTATACCAACCCTGCAAGACTGAAAAGGGCATTGCATCTAATCCGGGCATAATGAAATCTGTCTATGTTCAAATGATAGAAATCTCTTACCTTTTACCCACTTCCTGTAGGAGAAAAATTACTTCCCAATCCAACTGACATACCCACTATAACGTTTTGGTGGCTTATTTAAAAACATGACCCCTGCTGAAAGAAAGTTGTGGAAGTCTAAACAGAAGTCTTAATTCATAAATAATAATAATAATAATAATGTGTTGTTAACATGTGACACTAAGAATATTGATTGCAAATTTCTATGTTGTTTCTTATTGAATTACCATGGTATTTTACTGATATTCTGCTTCCAACATCCAATTAATGAATTAGAAAGAGAGTGAGCTTGTTTCATAAACTCGAGAAAGAGAGAGTTCTACCTGAATTATGGGATTTGGGGAACAGAGGAGAATTTTATATCTCTTTCATCGGGTTCTTAGTTATTGTTTTCAGAGATTACAGGAGGCATACTTTCTGTAACATTGGGGAGAATCAGGAAACCGGGTTTATGGATTTCATAATTCAAACCCTGGAGACATTTAATTCATGATTTAAGGTGTAGGCTTTGCTTATTTAATCAATACACTGTTGTTTTTGAAATAGCAACTCAAGTGCATTTACAATTTTTTTTGATAGACTGCCAGATGCAAAGGACGTCAAGCCTGCAAACTTTGTGACTTACAGCAATTTTCAAAACACCTAAGCCCAGTGCCCTCCCTGCCCTTTGGAAAAGTGTCCCCCATGGGGATCTGGATGGACCCCACCTTCTTGGCCTTTTTGAAGGCATTAAATACTTGGATGTTCCTTTGGGTATTTGGATTGGAAGGTTAAATCAACCCTATGGGTGGATTGTCTGTTCTGGTCTTTACTGATTGAAATGGAGGGATTTATAAGCACCAGGCATATGCTATATTATTGTTACTATTCTGGATTACCAGTTTTAGGTGGTTGTTTATTTATTTATCTATCATATTTATACAGCTACCCATCTCAGAGCATGAGAATAATGTTATTTTTGTTGGTTTCAATCCTCTGCATGCTGTTCAGAGCCACATCTGGTGGGTAGCTATATACATTGCTCAACTTTAGCTTTATATCTAATTAAAGTAAAGAAATTCAGCTCCAAATCATCAGCCTCATTATCAATCTTCCATGCTTCCTTGTGCTTCTTTTGGTGAAATTTTTCCACCTTCCCTCCACAATGAAAGCAGAAGCATGAGCCCAGAGGAAGAACCAAAGCAAGGAGTCCTCATTAGGGGATGACTGATGTTTCAGGACAATGTGGGCTGACCCCATTTGCTGCTGGGAATTCCTTTTGAAATGGGTTGTGTGCCTGCCTGGGGGGTATTCACGTGCCTCCCCATTAGCCTTAAACACACATACCAGCACTGAGCCTTGACCTCTTAATGGCATCCTTAGTGAAAAACACAGGCTGCTGAAATCAGTGGGCTTGACAGCTCCCCTAAGCTTGGCAATTTAACCTCCCTGAAAGATCTAGTTTCCTGTAATGAAAGGAGATAAGGGCCCAGATGCATAAACATTTTAAAAAATTACTGCAGGAAGCACAGCTTTGCCAGTGAAAGACAAATAAATTAAATGAGGATCTTATAACTAAACAATAGTTGGATTCTCTTCTTATCTCAGTAGTGCTCCTCCTAATCAGTGGCATTAATTCCTTTTGTTCAGAGGCAACAGGGTCTCCTCCCTCTTCTCCTTTCATTTCAGTTGATGGCTGAAGGCAAAAGAAATCTCCCTTGTCAGAGGAGGCTTCCCTTGGCAAATTGTCTCTGGAGCCCAGAATAGGCAAAGGGAGAAAGTGGAGGATTCAGAGGCCAGCAGAAGCTGGAGAACTGAAGCTCCTGCATCTCCACAAGCAGAGCCAGGCCCTGGAAGAAGCCAAATATTGCAGATGCCAAGGCTCACAGCTGCACAGTCACTGGGCTGAAACCAAATCTCTCCTTCCATAGCTGTAACAGTGGAATAATGCCTAGAGGCCGCTATTAAGAATTATAAAATATCTCTCCCCCCCCCCCCCCCCCCCCCCTTTCNCTCCCTCCCTCTCCCTCTCTCCCCCCTTCCCTCCCTCTCTCGCCCTCTCTTCCCCTCCCTCTCTCTCTCTTTCCCTCCTTCCCTTCCCTTCCCTCCTTCTCTCTCTCTCAATACACACACAGAGGAAGATGCTGTAACAGTGATCCTTCCTGGAACTGAATGGCTTGCATGAAGTTTTCAGCTTTGCTAATATGAAATTAAGTTCCTTCTTCACAGAATTCATGCTGCACAGAACAAATCTTGCTAGGGAAGATCATTATAAAGTTGGTAAGATAAGGATATTCTTCCATTATTAGTCAAAAACCGTGTGATGGAGCTCTGACATTAAATCTAAAACTTGTTTTTCTTTTTTGTTTTCCTCTTTCTCCATATTTTTCCCACAGGTAGTTTATGATAGGTTGTCCTTGTTTTCTTTCATCACACTGTTTTCCTCATTTAGGTTGGGGTTTTTTCTTTAAAGTATAGCTGTGTATACAATATTTTGAGGTAGTCCTCAGTTAACTACCACAGCTGGGTCCAGCATTTTGGTCATAAGCCATTACAGTCATTAAGTGGATCATTGTGTAACCTGACTCAGTTTTGGGATTGCTTTTATGATGATGGTAAAGCAAGTCATTGAAACTATTAAGTAAATCACATGATTGCTAAGTGAACCTCTAGGCCATTAAGCAGATCCATTTTGCTAAATAGGCACTTTTTGCTAGCAACCAGCAAAAATGTCAGAAACTAGCAAAAAAAAAAATTCCAAATCACAGTCATGTGACCATAGAACATGCAACCAGTTGTAAATGCAAGCAGGTGACCACATGGGTGGGTGAAGGGATGCAGCACTTGTAACTTTGAGGCTGGATTATAAGTAACTTTAAAAGTCTATCATGAGTCTGGTTGACCTTGCAAGCTTAGGAACTCTCACAGAAAAGGCTGCTGCCTCAGAAATCAGACATCCTGATAAGAACTCAGGCATGGAGCTGATAAGAACTTGATCTCTGGATTTGTCTGTGTGTCTGTTTGTGTCCTGTGTGTGAAGGAGAGAGAGACTTTTACCTTTGCAAAGGTGCTTAATGCCCACCCAAAAATGAATCATAACTTTGATTGTTAAATGAGCATTGCCTTTGTATATTTTACATGGAAATATCACATATTAATAGCAAGTGTTTCCAAAAGGAATGTTGGTTTCAATGATTTAACTTTTAATAAAAATGATTGAGATTATTTGTTCCTTCGATACATTGGCATCTTTAACTGCCTGGAAGCAATATCTTTTTTCGTGTGTGTGTGTGTGTGCCTTTGAGTCAGTCTTGATTCCTATTGATTGCCTGGACAAGTTTCTGTAGTTTTCTTGGCATGGTTTTACAAGTGGTTTGCTTTGTCTACTTCCTAGGGCTGAGAGAGAATGACTGGCCCAAGGTTGCATTTTGTATCTAATGCAGGACTACCTGGAATTCATGGTTTCCTGGTTCCTCATCTATGCCTCAACCACTCTACCAAACTGGCTCTCAATCAGTATATATGTTTTGATTAAATATTACAATAAAACCTTTTGAATATGTATTATAAATATAATATTATCAGATTGGATTGAGATAAAATGGATTATTTAGACAAAGTTACCTATATCTCTTAGTTGTAACTCTTTATTGGATGCATGGAGTTTAACAATCTCTTCTTCAATGATACTGATAAAAACCCACTTTCCTAAAACAGTCTTTATGAGGTTTGGTATGGAGTCTCCTGGTAGGCAGAAATGCTGTGATATTACTTTATCTTTGTTTAAGGTCAAACTTGTCTCTATTAAATGGGAAAGTCAGTGTTGCCAGGTTTATACATTTGGGGAAGTAGATGGAAAATATAAATATGTATCTGAATATAAATGTATCCAGAAACTGACTCCATTAGAAAGTGAAATATGTTGGACACTGGGACAATGTGAAAAGGAAAGCACTAGGATCCAGTAAAATATCTACAGAACTGTTTAAAACAGTTTCATGTACTTAAACTATTGCAATGTTTCTTTATACAGTGAAGTTTTTCATAAGATCTTACAAAGAAGGAAAGGATCATGCAAGGGGAAAAATAGTTAAAAAAATACAGAGAAACACCAAATCAGATAGCTAACATAGGAAGGATAATGAAAAGAACATATATGAAAGTTATTTCATTACTACAGCAAGGCTGACTGTGTAGATCATGCCAACATGTGGAACAGTTTATGGTTAATGGGTGTGCCAGAACACTTGATCATTCTTCTGAGAATCTTTACAATGAACAAGAAGCTACTGTAAGAACTGAGTTTGAAGAAACAAAGTAGTTGAAATAAGAAATGAATGAAACAAGGATACATATTGTCTCCATATCTATACAAGTACAACAGAATGAAAGAAATGACAGCTGGAATAAAAATTGAAAGTTGAAATGCTTACAGTTTGAGATATGTAGATACCACTTTATAAGTAGAAAGTCAAAAAGATTCACAAGAACATATTAGGGGGAAAACCAATATAAAGTATAATAGCGAGGTTAATGTTAATTAAGGTATTAGACTGGTCTGGGGAGACTCAGATTTGCACCCGCACTTTGCTGCTTCTTTGTATGAAGGTAGGATCTCCTGTGGCCATGAACTTTGCTCCCAGTCACACAAAATATCATGGTGTTTGGAAGACAACATATTCATTAACCTACAGGCTGCAATTTTCTTTAATAAATATGCTTCTGATTCATTGGGTGGTGTTTGTGTGTGTGTGTGTGGGGGGGAGGTATTTAAAAAAAAAACCCAATAAACCACAAAAACTAAAAGCTAATGGTAAGCCACACATTTCAAAAAAGAACAAAGGAAAGGAATGTAAAATGCCAGAGCAAAAGATGTTGACTGAAGAAAGTGCTTTGAATTCAGTTCCGATGGTCCTGTTGCATGGGTTGTTGAAGGTAAACAAATTTTGTGTGGGTGAAAGAGGATTAGAAATGGATGTGCTTTCTTTGCACAGCATGCTTTTGATGTTCAAATGGCTCATACTCCTGCACTGTGTTTTGCAAGTGGATTTTGGCAACCATATCTTGTCCTACATATCTGGCATGTTTTGGCAGAACTGGTTTGAAAGAGCCAATACAAGATTTTGGTTGTCCATATTCTCTTTTAGTGTCAGTGCCTATGTGGGGGCAGGCAAAGTACAGCTGATTTGCCATCTATCCATCCATCTTGTTATGAATGGTGAAAGTAGCACTTACACTCTTGGTGAAATTGCTCTTGCTGCCTCCTGACAAAAGTCTTTTGTGGTTGAGGAGCTGCATGGGGCTGTGTGCAGTTGCTTAAAGGGAAGAAGTATTGGTGTAATTTTAAAAAAGCATTCCAGGACTTCCTTCTCTGAACTTTTTCTCAGGAAGTTTCCACCCACAATTGTTGTGTTGTACCTTGGTACTTGTTTTGTCCTTCAAAGGGACAATCAATCAATCAACGTTTATTAAAGCTTTGACAATAATTCCAGGCTGGAGCACATGAAGTAATAAACAACCCTCCATCTTCACTGTGTTGAGATTGGTATTCCTATCTCATTTTCCCCATGAGTTTGTCACTAGAGAACCTGGGGCATTCTCATCTCAGAATTCCATGGTGTCAAGGAAGCCCAGGGAAAAATCTTTTCTTGGAAAGCTGCCTCAAGCTGCCCATTCCTCACTTCCACTTCTCTCCTTTTCCAGGTAAGAATTAGAAAAGGAATGCTTAAATTGGGGAAGTATGCAAGAAAGTAAAATCAATACATTTTATTCTATGAATATTCATGCGATGTGTGTCAGCAACCAAAATGCATTAGGATTTGAATAATATATTATTGTCCCAAAATGTTCTAACAGATAGGGGACCGTTCTCCTGGTACATTCATGCATTACACTTCAGCAAGGAGGAGAATAACTATTGTGAATGATGAAATAGTTCAAGGGCAACTGTTAACAACCAGATCTTAACAATATATATATTGATATATACATATGTTTTCTTAAGTTTTCGTGGGTATTTATATGTATGGTATTCAGCTTTGTTTGGGTATTTTCCCACGTCATTATAGTTGTGCTTTTAAAGTTGTAGCAATGTTCGGCAGAATTCCCATCTGTGTTGCTATAACTTTAAAGCACAAACTATAATGACGTGAGAAAATACCCGAACAAAAGCTGAATACCATACATGTAAGTATCCATGAAAACTTAGAAAAACATAATATATATATATATATATATATAATATTATATAATATATATATATATATATATATATATATATATATCTAATTTGTTTTTTTAAGCTTCTCGGCGGGTACTTACATTTGTGGCTGTTTTAGCGTTCCTTCGGTATTATCCCACGTCATTGTAGCTTCTCAGTATAAAGTTGTTAGCAATGTTTTTAGCAGAATCTCATCTGCATCATCAGCTTTCTGGTATGGAAGTGTGTCTCAGCAGTTCCTCTGTTTCAAATTTGAGGCTGGTCTATTCTGATTGGGCTATTTAACCTGGGTCTGTGTTCATTGGACTTCGAGTTTGACTTGATTGCGTGTTTCTCGGTTTCTTCTGTCTGTTTTTGTGGCTGGTGATTGGCTAGGCCAACACTCTGTTCTTGCTGTTGGAGGCTTTTCAATGCAGCTTGGCTTCATGTGAAAGGACGGCTAGCTATTCATGCAGACAAGCTGGGTTTCACCTGCGGTGCGCTGGTGCGGGGGGTGTTTGAGTCTGGAGGCATCAGAAGGGAGTCTGTCTGTGGGCTCAGGTGTTTGTCTGTGTTTGTGGTGTGGGGAGATCTTTCTATTTGAGGTGGCAGGCTTCCAAATGATTGGCAGTCTGCTGGAATGCAATCTGCTTCTATCATGCTGTCAGGTCTTTTTTCAATCTCTATCGCTTCTCTGATGATTCTGTGGCTGGGGTTTTCTATAGTGGCTAGCGGTTTTAGTGCCCTTGAAGTGCATGTTGTGACTGTGGTTTTCATGTGTTGGACTAGTGAGGAGGTGTGTTCCAGCTTTTTTACTGCATTTGTGTTCATCTAGGTGGCGTACTTATTCTTCTATTGGTCTGTCCAAATGTATTGTGGCCGGGCATGATGTACAGGGAAATTTCGTATATGCCTTGTTTTTCCAGGTCAATTTTGTCTTTGGGGTTCCTCAGGATGCGCTGCTATTTTTTTTCTGTTTTGAAGGCAGGTCTTGATGTGATGGCCTGTGTAGATCTACTGATTTTAATCTGTAGTACCCTTATGCCCAATCAGAATAGACAGCGCGTCAAATTTGAAACAGAAGCGAACTGGTGAGACACACTTCCATACAGAAGGCCTGATGGTGATGGCAGATGCACACGATTCGCTGAACGTTGCCTACAACTTTAAACAAGCAACTACCAATGCACGTGGGATAATAACCCGAAGCTGAGCTAAACAGCACAAATGTAAGTACCGCGAGAGCTTAAAAAAACAAATATCTGACCTCTACGAGGGAGGAAATAAACAGCCAGATCAAAAGCTATGAGGAAGCTGGGAAGTTAAAAATGCAGAATACTATGTGACCTAAAATTCCTATTGCAGCCTTGCAGAGACAACAATGTAACCACCAACCTGCTTCAAATTAACATTTCATAAGCACACAGCAGCGTACAAACGTATCCTGAAAAGAACAGAAATTGGCCTCTACTCAGAAATTGAAGTTCAACAGTAAAAGATTCTCTCTATTTAGATCAGTTAACAAAAATTTGATAGCACTAGCACCTGGAATTGAGCAGCAAATACACCCTCTACTTATGGAATAGAGTAAACAACTTACAAACTTGGAGAGCTGAAACGAAAGCACTTACAAAAATGATAAACGCTTCAAAAAACTAAAAAAATTAGAAAATGCCAAGAAATATTCCCAACAACCCACCACAGACCTGAAGACAATTAGTATGCAACGTTTCAACAGCAAGAACTCAACAAAACAGAAACAGAATGTCCTAATCCAAAGGATTCAATTGATGCCCATAGCACCCAAAAAAATCCCAAACAGAATCTATCATATTGCAGTTAGAATCCAGCCTAACCAAATTAAATACAGATGAAGCCTGACAGAATAAGACACCAGGTTACTCCACAATCTATGCACAATGAAACACCAAAAAGTAATTAGCAAAAAGATGAATCAGAGCACTACAAACCCTGAAAAATGATAACAGCATTAATAAGACTCCAGCAGACAAAGGAAATGCCACATAGTAATGCGACAGAAAAAGACTATGAACAAAAATTGACAGACCTACTCCAAGACTCCACATACAAACTATAAAACACCAGCACCCAACCACATATCTAGAAAAAATATAACCAAGAAGAAAATTCATTAACCAGCCACCATAAGCAAAGAAATTCCAACAGACGATCACCCCAAGAGAAAAATTTCTAGATGCCCCAAAATTATACGGGCCTCCCAAAAATACACAAAGAAGGCATACCTCTCCAGACCCATAGTTCAGCTCATAGGCAGCACCATTTACAAAACCTAGCTAAATACTTAGCAAAACAACTACAGCCCCATGCTGAAACCGCAGCTTCATATGTACAAAACTCATACCACTTCTCTAGAAATGATCAAAGATCTACACGTAGCAACAGAAAGATTCTGCTTGTAAGTTTTCACGTCGTTTCCCTATTTCACTCAAGTCCCAATAAAAGAAACTCTTAATTCATCAAAAATAATGACCAACCCAGCTAAAGACCTCAAATGCACTAACAAACACTGCCTAACCAACAGCATATTTCATATACAAAGGACAAAAGATACAAGCAAATTGAAGGAGCCTCTGGCGATCACCACTTTCACCGTCATTGCAAACGCTGTTCATGGAAGAATTCGAATCCAGAAGCCCTGGCTAATGCCACCCACAAATCCAAACTATGGCTAAGATACATCGATGACACATTCGGTAATTTGGCCCCATGGAAAAGAAAACCTAAACAATTTCCTAACACACCTAAATAGCACACACACCCCAAAATCAAGTTCACCATGGAAACGGAAATAAACAAACAACTACCATTCCTAGATTGTACTAATCTACAAAAGGAACAGATGGCACACTGCGGACACACCATATTTACCAGAAGAAAACACACACCAACCGCTTACCTCAATGCCAATCCCAAACCACCACCCAGCACAGATAAATTCTTTGCGAAAACACTAATTACCAGAACCAAAAACGGCCTGGCCAGACAAGACACAATATAAAAAAGACTGAACTATGCCACCTGACTAAAGTTATTGACAGCCAATGGCTTCCACAAAAACAAAATCACCAATTGATTCCACAAAAACACACCAAGACAAACAGAGACCAAAGATCAACAGACCTTATGGAAAGAGCTGTCTTGCCTACATAAGAGCTACTACAGATAAAATCAGTAAGATACTACACAGGCATCCACATCAAGGAACTGCCTCAAAACATACAAAAAAATAGCAGCCATTCCTTAAAAAAAACCGCTAAAGACAAAACTGACCTGGAAAACCAAGGCATATACGAAGTTCCCTGTTTACATCATACCTGGCCACATACATTGGACAGACCAATAGCAGAATAAGTACCCGCCTAGAATAACACAAAAATTGCCCAGTAAAAAAGCTGGAACACACCTCACTCACTAGATCCAACACATGAAAACCACAGGGTCACAACATTCAACTCAATGCACTAAAACCCTAGCCCACTATAGAAAAACCCCAGCCACAGAGTCATCAGAGAAGCCATAGAGATTGAAAAAAGACCTGAAAGCCATGAATAGAAAGAAGATGAATTCCACAGGGCAGACTGTCAATCATTGTGAAGCCTGCACTCTCAAATAGAAAGATCTCCAACACCACAAAACCAAGCAAACACCTGTGAGACCCTGACCCACATATAAACTCAATTACAGAAGCCTGATTGATTGGCCAGATTGAGATTCTGCTGAAACGTTGCTACAACTTTAAAAAGCCATACAATGCGACGTGGATAATACCCGAAAGGAAGCTCTGAACAGCACACATCGTAAGTACCCGCGAAAAGTTAAAAAAACAAACAAACCCTATATATATATATAATTTGCTCTGTGTGGGTGTGTGATATATATATTGACAATCCCAAGCATAACAACTAGTGCGCTACTTCTACTCTTAAAATAAAAATAAACATGCAGAGAAATTAATACTTGTCAAGTAAGAATGAATAGCACTATCGAATGAACAGTAGAAAAATGAAAAAAGCTCTACTTCAGACAAAATTCTGTTGAAGTGTGTATAATGAAAGAGTCAAAACATAATAGTAAAAAAGCGAAAAGAAATCAAAACATAATCTGTTTAAGGGAACATAAAGAATCTTCATGTCATATTTTGCATTGTAGATATTGGAAAAATCTACAGTAGACAGACATTCTTGGTTGACTAAGAATTCATCATGGAGAATTGCCCTTAAGTTATACCTGATAGTCTTGAGTGCCAAATTAACCAAAAAACGTCCCAAAAGATAATTATTTACTTGAATCTACTTCTCCTATTCTTTCTTTCTTTCTTTTCTTTCTTTCTTCTTTCTTTCTTCTTTCTCTTCTTCTTTCTTTCTTTCTTTCTTTCTTCTTTTTATTTGACCCTGATATTTACTTGTGGAAAATTAGAAGCAGGCATAAAAGGAAATAACTACAATCAAGCAAAGTATGGCGTCAGGTACAAGGTTACATTTGATTTTTGGGAATAAGAGGCTCACCAGTTATCTTAAACTCTCTGCTTCCAGTTGATTACCTTGGACTAGGATGCAAAAACATTCAAACCAAAGCATACACCCCCACGCGGAAACCTCAAAGAGAGAGATGGGGAACCTATTTAATGACAGGCATCCACCAGGGAACTGTATTCTGCTACTGTTTTAACATCTGTCTAAATTATTTAAAGCAGTAGTGCCATCTTGTGAAAAACATGCTGCTTTAAATGGTTACAGTCAGGTGCTTATTCATACCCCAAAGCTTGTTAGCTAGTTAGCTGGAAAAAGCGAAGTGAAAAGAGGACCTCTTGGAAAGGCTTTTTGCTGCTTGAATGATATCAAAGCTGGCAGGTGAGCATTACCAAAGGTGTTGGTCATGGGAGACAAATTGGCAAAAAGATCACAGAAAGAAGACATCACAATATTGTCAGATAGTAACCTTCAATGAATTGGTAAAATCTCAGGGAGGAAGACACTTTAGGATTGCTGGGCTTCCTGCCAAAATAACTCTCACCTGGCCAATTTCCAGAAAGCCACTGAGATTTGATCCTTGCCAGGGAAAGTGAATTTTGCCATGGAAAAAGTGTTAGAGAAAAAATTCTTGGCAAACATCCCCCACAATAGTATATCTTAGTCAAAACTAAGCAGTTGTCTATAGTTAAGAAATTCTCTTGTAGTTCAGAGGAACTTACATTGTTATTATATATAAATTTTACTTTCTTTTACAAACTGAGCCTTGAAAAACCTGAACTGTATTCTCAAGCAAATCTGTGAATTTTACATTTAGTGATTATATTTTATACGAAGAGACGGGAATCAATAGGCTCTGTATGTTTTCTCATAATTCCAAAATCGTCCATTTCTAAAAAGTGAAATCCAAAGCCAAAAGAAACTCTCCCCTCTTGCTGCATCTTCTTTGTACTTTTTAAGTTCCATTTTCAAGTTCTTTCTAAAAGTGGAAGCCATTTAAACAGTTTTAAACAACCACCCGAATGATGTTTAGTCATTCCAAAACAATAACCAAGAATCGATGAAATCATCAAGTAATCCAGATAGTCCTGAGTATATCTTCTTATTTCTTTTCAACTTTCTTCTCCTGGGCATTTTTGTTTGCGATATTTATATTCAGTTAGAATGTATCTTTGGAAAGTCTTTTGAGATTTTGCTATAAGTTATTTTTTTAACCAAGGCAGTCTCCTCCCTTCCAGATCCTTCCCTTTTATTCTTTTTCTCTCCTTTCTGTTTCAAAAGCTTTTAATTATCCAGAAATGCTTCATTATCTTTGACTTTTATTTTCAACCATAAATGCCTATTGATGTCAAGGGATTTTTTCCATTTCTTGCTTAAGTCTCTGTAGCTGTCAGTATAGGAAAAAGGAGAAAACCAAATCTTTTCCCTTTTCTCTCTCCTTGCCAGCTTAAAAAAAATCTTCTAGGGAACAATGTTATTGCTTTTTTTAATAGCTTTCAATTCCAGGGTACCTGGTTGTTACTTATTTGTTGCTTTTGCTGTTTGACCCAGTCAACCAAAACTTTCTCTTCTTATCTTCCTCCTGCACATTATTTTCCGGTAGGGTGGCCATTTCTGACCACTGCTGCAACCGCCTTCGGGAAAGGGAGTAATCGCCAGCTGGGGAGGAGAGATGCGGCTCTCCTCGACCCTGCTGGCAGTCTCCCCCCCTCTTCACCACCTCTATGGGATGGTTTAGCCCCAAAATCAGCCGGCTCAGGGCGCTCCAGTGGTGAGCACAGATCGAAGCCTCACAGAGACTAGGTTTTGGTCTGTCACTGAAGAAGCTCAAACCAGAAGTCCCCCCAAAACATCCAGATCTACGTAACCAGCCTTGGAGACAGGTTTTGTATCTCAGATTTCTCCCAAATGAAATCAGAAATGCTACAACTCAAAAGAATCATACCATGCATGATTTCTGCATGCTGAATGCAGCTTGATTTTGGACTTTAGTGTATTGATATATGAATAATGTGTTTTTTTTTATCAGTGCAAATCACATTCGGCACCAAGAAAAAGTCCCCAAGATGGTTTGCAATGTAATAAAAAAAAATACAATATCTGAAATGATATTAAACTCAATAACTGCTATATATTAAAACAGGAAGTTAAGGCTTCAGAACTATAATTAAGCACAACTCAGGAGTTAGCATATTCTCTTATAAGCCACAGAGGCTTCTTCAAAGATCTCTTCCCACCACCCCTTCTCTGCCTTTTTCTCAGCAGTCAGGAAGGAATACTTTTTTAATGGTTTTCTTGGTCTTTCTTGTGATTTGGCCCCAAGTAATCTGATGCCAAACCATTAGATCATATTATAGGTCAGAACCAGTTGTACATCATGCTCCTTCTTACTCATTGTTCCCAAGCTCAGTTACTATTAAAATAATAGGAAATTGGTTATGAAATGGAGAAAATATTATTGGCAGCAGGCTCAGCCAAATAACTTTGCAATATTGTGCATGTTTTTCTTTACAGCATTGCAAAGTTTAACTGAGCCCGCTGCCAATATAGTTCTCCCCCCATTATCAGCCTAATCCTATAATTCCGGTTTCCATGGTAATAATTTATGACTTTTTCACTCATTTTGAGCATGTGTTTACTTTTTTTTTAATTAGGCAGTAATATATAGCAAGAAATAATATATCACTTTTTTCCCCTAAGCAACCTTCTATTCCCCTTCTGCAACTGGGCAAATAATCATATTTTATGACAGAATTGAGTCAGATGTGTGCTACTAATCTGGATAAATCCTAGAGGAAATTAGGCTGATTCAGTCAGACTGAAGAAATGGCCATATCAAAGCAATGCTTGATAAATATGGAATGAGTCTGAACCTGAACTTTTAGGAAGCTTTACATTTTTTTCAGAGGATTATAGGGATGGAGGAAGTGAGTCTTTTCATACATGTAGGAAAAGAGGGGGTATCAACAGAAAGGGGAAGTGAAGGAACAAAATAGAAATAGTAATAGCAATAGCACTTAGACTTACTGTATATACCACTTCATAGTGCTCTGCAGCACTGTCTATGTGGTTTACAGTGTCAACACATTTCCCTCAACAATCTGGGTCCCCATTTTACTGACTTTGTAAGGATGCTAGGTTGAGTCAATCTTGATCCAGTCAGGATTGAACTCCTGACAGGGGCAGAGTTAGTCTGCAATGAGTGCAATACTGCATTTTAACCACTGCACCACCACAGCTCTTTTGCTTAAATTGTTAAATGGTTACTTCAGTGGGTATGATTAATTTGAAATAACCAATCGTATGCTTAACTTGAAGTAACCAATAGTAGAATGCATGGAAGGAAGTCTCCATGTAACAGTTGATTCAAAGGAAACTAAAGCTGAGTGTATAATTAGAACTTAAAACCAAGTGTCATGCCCTTGTTGGAATCCAATTCTGAGGAAGATTGAGCAGCTAACAGGGAGTGGGAGTGTGAATCCAGTGACTGTGGAAGAAACAGGGGAAGGGCACAGTCTGGCTGGGCATTCAGAGGAAGATCCAGGGGCATTCCCTCTTCATCCTAGGGCATGCAAGGAGGACCAGAGAAGGGAGCAACGTGGCTTATGAGAGAGGAAAGGGCTGCAGCTGGGAAGACTTTTTAAAAGGCTTTGTTTGTCGAGGCTTATCTGGGTTTTGGCATCCTCCCAATTGTGGGTGCTGTGTTATTTTTTGGAAGTCTGCAATTTATCATCCTGGCCTATCGTCTTAATTACTTCAGCATCATTTGTGTTGGTTTTTTTTATTTCTAATTATCTGTACTTTGGGTTTGGACTGCATTTCTTCCCTTCATAGACTGTTTTTGGAAGAGTTTGATCTCCAGCCGAGGATAACTTGACATTGGGGGCCAAGTTGGAGGCATTAAAGGGAATTTAGTCTACTTTGGTGACTTTGTTATCTTTGTGCCATGCCCTGGGTCATCACACCAAGTTTTAAACAAGCCAGAACAATATCAGTAGGGTTTCATGGCAAGAGAACCGAAGGAGAAAAGGAGTCTAAGATGAATGGGAATTCCTACAGGGACAATGAAAAAAGAATAATGAACAGTCTCATGGGGTGGAGGACACTAGCAGAAAAAGTCAATGGGGTTGCATAATAGAAACCTGAAATTTGTAAAGAACACATGTGGGAGGTAGAAAAGGACAGAGCCAAGAAAAGCATGTAAACAAGGAATCCAGATTTTTTGAGATGGTGACTGCCAAACTAGTTCTCAGAATGGGCTGAGAATACTAGAACAAAAAGAGTTTCTTCAGAAAGAATAGCAACTGTTTAATGAAAATGTATAACAACTATTCAATGAAAATGATCAAATGTTAGTTCAAGAAAAAAATCGGACTACTCAATTCCTATTTTCACTTTGCATTTCTCTGAAAGGGGGAAATGGGTCCTACTAGGCAGTTATGAGGAATAAGATACAGATAGGCTTGGAACCATGAGGTTGAAAGATATGCGATCAAGAAATATTATTTTGCTTTGGATGAGTTTTTAATCTCCAGTCCCAGATAAATAGAATCCTAAGATAGAACTGTACTCTCTGTCTGGCCCAGTGCCAGCATGGTTGACTCACTACTTCCTGAGCAGAGGTGGGTTTCTACCGGTTCTGTCCACCTCTGCAGAACCAGTAGCTCTGAAGAGCAGCAAACATAGAACCGGTTCTATGTCTGCTGATGTTTTTGCCCACCTGCCCACCTGCCCACCTGGACTCTTACCTGATCTTTATTTCCTGATTTTTCAACTTCAGCTGCTGAACTAGGCACAGCTGCAGTTAAAAAAACAAGGAAAGAGGGCTGTTTCAAAGGCTGCTTCTCGGCAGGGAGCTAATGATGTGCTAATGACTATTTATGATGATTTACAGGCCTGTGGCTCACAGCAGGCAGGAAAGCTCATAAATCCCAAATTGGTAGTTAACCCTTTCATATCCCACCCTTATTCCTGAGTCTAGGAACCAGTAATGGCATCCTCTTCCCATTGCAAATATACCCTGTACCCTAATTTCCCACCATTTTTAAAATATTGTTTTAGAATTGTTGAATACAATAAAAATATAACCATTAAATTGAAAATAAGAAAATTAAATTAAATGAAGAAGAAAAGATATAATTATGACTTCTATCCTTCTTTCTATTATGTAATTACCATCTTAATCTTTTCCCTACTTTTTTATCCCTTCCTAATCCCCAAATACATATATGATCAATTTTTCACTTTTTTCCAGCAAGTAAAAAGCAATTTGAATAGCTTATCACCCTGTCTAAATTTAATATAATCTCTCTTTCCCCCTCCCAGTTTATTCCTTAACTAAGAATCACAAATACATAGGCTTTGTCAAACATTCCTTTAAATCCCAAACTACTGTTTTCTGACTTGTACTATGTTAAGTTCTTCAGAGCTTATGTCTTGAGCCTTCATCCCATTCAAATAGCAGCTCCAACTATGGTTGGCTGTAGCATCTGGCATTTTTATTTTATTTATTTTTATTTATTTTTATTTGTCAATTACTTACAAGATAATAGGCATAAGTAAAAACATATGAATATATGGATACATATAAGAAAAATAAAAAAATATATGAAAGAAACAATAGGACAGGGATGGTAGGCACGTTGGTGCGCTTATGCACACCCCCTACAGACCTCTTAGGAAAGG
>BHFT01026035.1:0-20177 GCA_004320025.1 Laticauda laticaudata
TCTTTGTTTCACGTCTCTGAGCGTACGTAATGCTTGGCCATTTTGAATACGGTTTGGCCCACAATGCAGTTGAATTACAGCCGCTCTTCCGCTGGTCTGAGATCTCTTCCATTCTCGTTGATCTCTAAAAACATCAGGGAAACGGTCTATGTATGATTCCCGATCCCTTCGTTGGGATTGAAGGGTGCGGGCGGCGCGTTATTCCCAGCCATCACTTTCAGTCTGGAATTCTTTCTGCCGCATGCTCAGTCTCGTGTTTAGGACGATCCCATCCTTGTCGCCAGTGTTCCGTCCAGAAAAACGCGAGGTAGACCGGGTTCCAACAACAAAGTCTTAATTAAGTCAAGCAACAGTAATGGAACAGTTGTTGCTGAAGACGCCGGGAGCCTTTTTATACAGGCTTGCTGCTGGCTTGTAGCCAATGGCAGCGTATTTCACTTTGCCACCTTTCAGCGGCTCTTTGGATTGGTTCCGAGTATACCATTCTATACAGAACAACATCATTCTGACTTACGATGTATTTGTCAAAAGAAAAGGATGATAACCCTGTTTTAGTAATCACACTGATTCACACTCAAAACCTCTCCATTCTGATTCATTAAAAAGCTCAAGTTCTTACCAAAACATAAACAAAACAGAATTCTTATTCCATTTCCAGTTAACAAAGGTATAGTCTGGCAAATGGCATAATTTTTGCAGGTGCAAAGTTCTACACACACACACAACAATCCTCTGAAGTTGCATATTCACATATCAGCTTAAGAAAGAGCCAGAGTTCCCCAGTGTGCTGCAACATACACACACCAATGTGCAGAGATAATTGCATCACACATACTATAAATGATTGCTCTCTTAAAGCTCTTTGATGCTAAAGTGGTGATGCTTCATAATTGAGCACAAATTAGGAATCTGGTCTTTTGGATGTGTTATTTGGGGGGGGGGGTAATTTTACAGCTACAAGATAGCAGCTAACAAGAAGGCAATGTGCTAACTCATTGCTCCTTTAGATGGCAAGTTAATACCACTGACAGCCAAGTGATCAGAAGTCTCCTAGGTTAATGGAGATCCTCATTTATTAATGATCTACAGGTCCCATATGGAACAGTAGCAATTTAATGTTTGAGGAAACTCATTCTTTTGAATAGAGTAGTAACAATAGTGATGATGCTACAGTATTATTGTTCACAGCGCAGTATCAGCATCAGTATATATGGCACTCTTGAGTTTGTAGTCCCAAAGGTGCTTTTTCAAGAGGCCACTGGACTTTCTGTTTTTTCTTTGAAGACGTTTCACTTCTCATGCAAGAAACTTCTTCAGCTTCTTGGATGAGAAGTGAAATGTCTTCAGAGAAAAACCAGAAAGTCCAGTTGCCTCTTGAAAAAGCACTTGTTGGACAACGATGACCTGGATGACTGAGAATCTCTATAGACATCTTGAGTCTACATTTCAACCAACTTTAACAATACTGAGCATCAATAGAATCAGGGAGAGAGGGGCATCTTGCTACAGCAGTGTGAAAGTAGCACTCCTCCTCTCTCTAGAAATGTATTCATGCCATTGTTATTCAAGATCAACCTCAAAATATGTGGCTTTGTCACCCATTACTTAAAAGAAAGTTAGGTGAATTTTGCAAGGTTCAACAGAAATGTTTTAAAAGACTAAATAGTTTGGGGAGTGATTCAAGCATGGGAATGTGTGCATTCCCTCTTTTTTTAGATGATTATTTCACTGCAAGACAATGGGAACAATCTTCTTTTTTAATTGTAAGCTATATTTTTTTACTGTGGCTGAAAAATTGCATTCAATTGCTTCAAACAAATCCATTTTCAAATATATGCATAGATTTTTTAAATTTTGATTATGTGCCATAAAGTTCGTATTGGTCTGATCATTTAGATCTTCCATCGGCACATCGATTATCTGTATAATTGAGTCTACACACAGTATTGTGTGAAAGCAGATGAAAGGTAGTATCAGAGATGGCAAATAGTTCTTAATAGCTATTTTGGGATTGTAGTCATCCCAATGCCAAAGAAGCCCTCCATCAAGGAACTGAATGACTACAGACTAGTTGCTCCAACATCTGAAAATCTTTGAAAGGCTTCTGCTGTCCCACCTGAAAACCATCACGGATCCTGTTAGATCCCATGCAGTTTGCATACCAAGCAAATAGATTGACAGATGATACTGTTAATATGGCTCTGCGTTACATCCTACAACACCTTGAATCTCCAAATACCTACGCAAGGGTCCTCTGTGTAGACTTCAGTTCAGCATTCAATACCATCATTCCAGACACTCTTCCAAGTAAATTGAACCAACTAGCGGTACCTGAACACACTTGTAAGTGAATCATAAGATTCCTAACAGGCGGGAAGCAGCAGGTGAAGCTAGGCAGAATCACACCTGATACCTATACAATTAACACAGCCCCCCCCCAAGGCTGTGTGCTTTCTCCACTTCTCCCTATATACCAATGACTCCATCTCAAATGATCCATCTGTTAAAATACTGAAGTTTGCTGCTGACACAACAGTGATTAGTCTCATTCGAGACAACGAAAAATCCACATACAGACAGGAGGTTATACAACTTGCCTCGTGATGTAGTCCAATAAAAGAGAACAGAGTGGGGCAGCAGGCTTATCCTCATATCCTGATTAATGGATAACAGATAATCAGAGTTGGAAGGGTCCTTGTAGGTCATCTAGTCCAACCCCCCACCCATGCGGGAGACCCTACACCATTTCTGACAAATGGCAGTCCAATCTCTTCTTGAAAGTCTCCAGTGATGGTGCTCCCACAACTTCCGAGGGCAAGCTATTCCATTGTTGGTTGTTCTCACTGTCAGAAAGTTTCCCCTTATTTCCAAGTTGAATCTCTCCTTGTTCAGTTTCCATCCATTATTCCTTGTCTGGCCTATAGGCGCTTTAGAAAATAGCTTGACCCCTTCCTCCCTGTGGCAGCCCCTCAAATATTGGAAGACCGCTATCATGTCTTCCCGGGCTTTCTCTTTACTAGATTAGCCTTGCCCAGTTCCTGTAACTGTTCTTTGTATGTTTTAGCTTCCAGTCACCTAATCATCCTGGTTGCTCTTCTCTGTACTTTTTCTAGAGTCTCAACATCTTTTTTATAATGTGGTGAACAAAACTGGATGCAGTTCTTTAGGTGTGGTCTGAATGTGGACATGAAGATGCTTTTTCAACTGTTTCAACTATTTTTGAGGGATTTGTTCTCAAGACACCACCTCTGTCTAATCCCCAGTCAGTTGCTAAGACAGCCTTAGAGCCATTCTTAGTTGGTTGAGTTTGAAACTAATGCTTTCCTTCTTCTCCTCCCAAAAAAGCTTGCCTTACAGGCAATTCAGGGTGCTTGTCAGATTTGATGGGATGGGTAGAAACCCTTGGAGATATCAGTCCCCTAAGTAAGTTGGCTCTGTGCCATGCTTTAAAGGTAACAATCAGCACCATATATTGTGCATGGTTTGAATTTATATAGGATTTTCCAATATTTTCTTTAAAGTTTGGAGCATGAAGGAAGCTGGCAATTTCTGCATTATTTGCCCCCTTCTCAAAATTAGCATCTAAACTGTAAACATTTTGGCTCATTAAGTATGCGTGACATTATAATGAACTAGGCCATTTGAACTGATGTTCACCATGCTGTATTAATTACCTGCAGCTATACCAATGCTACTTCAATTTCACAGCCCTGGTTTGTGTCATGTTTATTTAAATGCTGCATTTTAGACTTATTACTGATAATCATTTATCACAACTCTGTACATTCAAATTAGAACTATGGGCCAGATAGTTTTGTAACATACTGTCACAAGTGCTGTCTCACTCCTTCTAATTTATAGATGCTAGTTACATTTATGAATAGCTTGTAGGTAATTATTTATAGGAAACTTTTAAAAACTTTAAAATTAATTGCTTGCATTCATTCCTTATATATTACTCTCATGGTATGAATTCTGAGCCAAATTCTATCACTTGGGAAAGATCCTAGGCTATTCCAAGGAGAAACAGACCATCAAGACATCCCAGAGAAGGTGCCCCTTAGGTCTCATTAGAATGCTTTCTTTAAGCATCATTTAAGATAATTTCTTTTTCCCCAAATCACCATATAACAGGTGCCTACGACTTTCATTGTTCTAAAGAAATTTTCATCTTTTAGTGGCATATCAAAAACCACAGAAAGAAGATGTTTGAAGAAAATTGCTGGTGTGACCAGAAGAAACAAAATGATAAAAGAGACCAGAAGAGGAAAATTTGGAATTGAACTATATAGAAAAACAGCAAATAAAATGGTTTGCTCACCTGGAGAGAATGTAGTGGGATTCCATACCATACAAGGCATGTCCAAAAAGAGAAGTTTGAAGAACCCAAGGCAGACCCAGAAGAAGATGGAGATACATCAAAGCACACTTACAACTACATCAATTAACAATGATTGTGGCTGCCAGAAGAGCAAGAGCCAGAACTTTGTATCTCCCTTGATACCCAAAGCGGTAAACAAGGAAGTTAAGAAGATTGAAAACCACTCTGCAAAAGAGAATCAGGCTGCATAAAACTATTTTTGAGTGAATGGCAGATGAAAGTGATTTAGATTGATCATTTTAATTGAATAATTATGAGCGATGTGATAGGCTAGAGGTAGAACTCTCACCTCAAAATCAGGAGGCTGTGAGTTCAATCCTAGGTAGAGGCAGATATTTCTTTCTGTGGGCACAATGAGAATATATCTGCTAAACAAAACTCTGCATTGGTGACAGGAAGGGCATCCGGCCGGTAAACACTCTGTTAGCTCCATTCAATTGCCCCAATTCCACCCCGCAAGGGATTATGGATTCATTAAAGGAAGACGATGTTTTAATTAAATAATTAATTTAACTGTTAAATTTTGACATGCATATGCAACCAGAAGAGACCTTTTATAAGTGCTTGAGGCTGAGGTCCCAAGAAACATGGCAAGAAGTGATGGAGCTCTGACCAGCCTTTGGAAGTTGCTAAAAGGTGTTCCCTTGCCTTATCTCATCTCTTCTTGTCTCTGTGGGAGCAAATGCACCTGGAAATTAGGAATTGTTCCTCTCCTGATTTCTTGGGCAATTGGAATTGCAGGAGCAATTGCTGGGAGGGAGAAAGCAATTCAGGCCTTCAGGGATCATGCATAAAGATTGGATGCCAAGGCATTTGATAAGCGAAGAATTGCTTCCCCACCTTGCCTTATAAACTGTTCTAACCCAGCCAAATTCTCGGAGAGCAAACACAGATAAACTCAACTTTCACGGCTTTAATCTACAAATAAACCTCTTTGTAGATAACAGATGGCTTGCAGCCAATTATTCCAATTACAAAAACCTTGGCAGAAATCTTCCAATAAATCAGAGTCTGTAATCACCACACTTAGTCCTTCGAACTTTTGCCTTTTGAAAAGGCAAAAGCCATTTGAAACCAGGCTTATATTCCCTAGAGGGAAGGGCCATTAATTAGCATTCTTACTCCCAAATTGCCTGTGCTGCTCTTCCATGAATCATCCTGCTCTCACTCACACCTAACACAGGGACTTCCGAACGTCCACCTCATTGCTGTCAGCTAACCACAACATAAACAGAGGAAGAGCTGCTTTTAACCTCCAAATCTATCTCCAGTAGACTTTTTCTTCACCATCTTCTACAAAACCATATTAAAAAAAAAAAAATCAAGGCCAACAACAGACCAGTTTTAACTGTCTGTCATGAGTAAATGAGCTTGTTTTATCATCAGCATGACTTTCATTTGTGATAAAAAGAAAATTAATTTTTATATAAGCAAGCAGTTTATGCAGTTTGTCACCTGCTGATCGCCTCTCAGTACCTTGTTTAATTCCCACACATGCAAACCAGGCTTCTTCAAATGTACAAGTTATGCCAGCTGGAAATTACATTGGAATTGGTCTAATATGTTGGGTGGAGACTGTTGGTTTAAGCAAGAGTAAATTACAGAATGCTGCTTTAAGCAGTAGCAATAGCACTTAGACTTACAGTATATACTGCTCAATGATGGGATTCAAATTGTTTTACTACCAGTTCAATGGGCGTGGCTTGTGTGAGTGCGTGGCAAACATGCGCTTTGCATGTGTGACCTACTGACCTTCTCCTGCACTCCTGCACTCTCCCTGTGTCTTCAACAGCTGGCACGTGGCAATCCATTGGCAGCTAAGCATCAAAAGCAGGAAATAAAGGTCAGTATGGAGCCAGGGTGGGCAGGTAGGCCCAGCAGCTGATCATTGGAGCGAATCGGTTCAATCCCAGATGATCTTCGGAGCTACTAATTCAGCCAAACGAGGCCGAACCGGTAGAATCCCACCCCTGATATTGCTCTAAAGTGCTTTAAAGCACTTTCTGGGTGGTTTACAAATGTCAGCATATTGCACCCCAACAAACTGGGTCCTCATTTTACTGACCTCAGAAGGATGGAAGGCTGAGTCAACAGGCTGTGGGCAGTGTTTGCCTGCAATACTGCATTCTAACCATTACACCACCCTGGGTCATAGATGGAAGTAAAACATTCCTTCAGCCATTATTTATCTGAGTAATAAATATATGATCAAACTGAGCAGTTCCATGATTCATTCAATAATTTATATTTTTATAGCCTGCCTCTGAAATAATCTTAAAAAATAAATGTAAGTGCAAATCTTGTTTTACTGAAGTTGTGGTAAACAGGAATATAGAGGTCTTATAATAACTTTAAAAACACAGAAAATGTTTATAAAAATATATTACATGGAGGAAATAAATAACTTTTTAAAAAAACCTTAAGTGGGAAGAATCTTATAAAAACTCCTCAACCCCTCTATTGTGGTGTCCATCACCCAATTCTACACTTGATAATTCTTCTTAAAAGGAATTAAATAGTGGCAACATTTACACAGACAGACAGATATGCAACTTTTAGGGCTGGGGATAGATGATTGGGTAAGATAAGTAAGCCTTGCAGAATAGCCAGAACATAGCTCCATTTAACTTACCATGTTCAATTTTATTTGATTCATCATTTCTTGATGAGCAATTGAAGAAATACTGCCCCCCAACTCCACCTTTGTATGATTCCAGGAGAAAAAAGGTTATAAGCCTGCTTTATTAATTAAAGCTGAAAATTCAAGTCAGGCCTCCATAACAGAACAACAGAATAATAGATTTAGAAGTGATCTTGGAGGTTATCTGGCCCAACCCCCTGCTCAAACAGGAGACCCTATAATATTTCAGACAAATGGCTGTCCAGTCTCTTCTTAAAAGCCTCCACCAATGGAGCACTCACAGTTTCTGAAGGCAAGCTGTTCCACTGGCTAATTGTTCTCATTCAGGATTTTTTCTTTAGTTCTAGGTTGCTTCTCTCCTTGATTAGTTTCCATCCATTGTTTCTTATCTTGCCTTCTGGGGCTTTGGAAAATAGGCTGATCCTCTCAATATTCCCCTCAAATATTGGAACACTGCAATCAAGCCATCTCTAGTCCTTCTTTTCATTAGACTAGACATACCCAATTCTTGCAACCACTGTTCATATGTTTTAGCCTCTAAACTACTAATCATCTTTGTGCATGTCTTCTCTGCACTCTTTTCAAAGTCTCAACATCTTTTTTTTATATATTGTGGTGACCAATATTGAATGCAGTATTCCAAATGTGGTCTTACTAAGGCCACATAAAGTGGTACTAAAACTTCATGTGATCTTCATTCTATTCCTCTGTTAATGCAGCCAAGGATTGCATTGGCTATTTTAGCTGTTGTTGCACACTATTGGCTCGTATTTAAGTAATTGTCCACTAGAACCTCAAAATCCCTCTCACAGTTACTGCTATTGAACCATGTTTCACCTAATCTGTACCTATACATTTGTGTGTGTGTGTGTGTGTGTGTGTGTGTGTGTTTTGCCTAGATATAACACCTTACTTTTCTCTCTATTGAATTTCATTTTGTTAGATAGTGTGAGGTGGAACTGATGAAAAGACCACCAAAAGATTTGTTGATCCAAGGAAAACAAGGTTTATTATGCGTCTGCAGAGGCGGGTTCCCTCAGGCATTGAAGGAACCCAGACCAAAATTCAGGCAGTATTTTTATACCCTAACTGTCCGCCCCCTCATACGAGGGCTTGGCTCACATTCTTTCTGTTTTCAAATTGACACATATATATATTTCGAAGGTTTATGCATTTCCCTATCTAGAAAAAGCAGTTACACAGTTTCTGACACATCAGCACTTTATTACAATTCCCCATTGTTCTAACCTCATTCTGTTTTTTCTCTCTTGTGCACAAACTGGAACACTTCCTTATTTGGCAGAGCTACTGAGTTTGAGACACTTCCTTATTTAATTCAATGGGCCATCCAACATGACTTTGGTTCTGCTCACAATAGGGCCCAATGTTTGAGTCTGTCAAGATCCATCTGTATCTTTAAGCCTATCTTCTGGAGTTTGAGCTATTCTTGCTAGCTTAACGGTGTTTGCAAATTTGATGAGTTCCTCTTCTATTACCTCATCTAGATCATTTATAAAGATATTGAAGAGTACTGTACCTAATACAGAACCTTGGGTACCCCACTACTTACTTCCCTCTATGTAGATATAGTTCCATTAAGGACTACATGCTGAGTGTGGTTTGTCAGCCAGTTACAAAACCATGTGGTGTCATGTTGTCTATCTCACATTTTTCTAGCTTACTAAAATTAGGTAGTGATTTACTTTGTCAAATGCTTACTGAAGTCCAAATATACTATGTCCACCGCATTTCACTAGTCCACTAATTTAGTCCCTTTGTCAGAGAATGAAAAAGGATTTGTTTGGCATGATCTGTTTTTGACAAACTCTTGTTGGCTTCTGGTTATAACTTTGCTTGTTTCTAGGTGTTTGCAGATCTGTTATCTGATTATCTTTTCTGGATCTTCCCAGGTATCGATGCCCATATTAGGGTGCTTGTATGTTGTACTTTACAGAGGTCTGTCCTCTATTTTAAAGTCTCCTATTTTAAACCATGCTCAGTTTGAACAGCTGTTCAGTCCAGATGTGTTTGAATGATAAAAATGTCAGATAATGAACAGCAAGTACCTTGAAATGCTCACCACAGCAGAGTGAACAAGTTAAGTAGCTACAGTCTCCCTACTGTGCTAAATGTCTTTATTTTAAAGTTTTTTCTAAATTTCTGCCACTATTCAAAAATCAAAATATGATCTGTCTTCCTATCAGTTTAATTTAGATGCCTCAATTTCATTCTGGTCAATGGTAGCTTACGCAATTAAAATACCCAGAATATATGTGACTCCATAAACAAAAAATATTCATAGTAAATATAAAAAAATGTCTATACCAAACAGTAAAATGCTAAAACAGCAAATGAAAATAATAAATATAAAAATGTCAAAAGTAGAGAATAATAAATGCAATAAATCTCATAGTGAGTTGGAGTAAAAACTTGGTTTGAATCCATTTTATAACCTCATTTATGTTTGCTTTCCAAATATTATATTATGTGTAACTTTCTTTAAAATCTTTGATGTCCTTCTCTATATCTTTCTTTGTAACATCTCTAAGTCTAAAATCTTAATGCCAATCTGGATCTACTTAATTGGTTAGAATAGTAATTGAGACTTTGGCTCACCTTGCAAATGAATACTACTACTGTATATTTCTTCCTAAGAAGATCTATAGGGATTTCACTGCCTGAAGGAGATCTTGTGTCTCCTTTGTTTTCTTTGTTTCCTTGGCAGTTGTATACTAATATCCCTTGCAGTTAGGGTACTCAATTGTGCTCAAATTGTCATTGGCGAACATTTGATATAAGATATATGTAACTTTGGATTCAGAAGACAATTCATTCAGCATAATCTACTATCTTTGGATTAATAAAACAAACATTTGAACCTTCTCTAGTTGTTTTGTTTTGTTTTTGCTTATCTGGGGATTAATTTTTGTCAAAATATATTTGGAAGTGCAACCATAATAGGAAGTTTTGATATCAAGGGAATTCTCCAGAGGAGGGTCACTTCTTTTGGGATGAGTCATATTTCCTGATCCAAATCTCTTGGAGAGATTTCCCTTTCCTTTTCCCTTGATTCTTTGTTTTGGAGGCAGACCTTTTTTTGGGTCTGAAGATACCAGCTGCTATGTATGAACATAATTTTTCTATTGTTGTTTTTAGGAAGATTCCATGGCTCTAAGGAAAAGAAAATGAGAGAAATAGCCTAGGTAGAAACTCTGGGAGAGATAATTGCCAGCATTAGCTTTGATGGTTGCAATTGAGACCTGTATGGCTTCCCATTGACCAATAGAGAGGGGAATATTTCACTGGGATGAAGGGAGGAGAGGTATGTTAATATTTTTGTCTTGTGTCTCCTATGTATTAGAATGCATGAGTGCATACACACATACACTTCTTTATCTGATACATGTCTCCACTACTGATAAAGGCTGATGCTGCAGCCAAAAGATGAGGTGAGGGACATGACCCACACTGGCTTACCTCAGCCCCCCACAGCAAGGCCATCCACACTCTGACAAGTGCCTTACCTCATGGTGGTGGCTCCAACAGCCCCATCCAGCAAGACCCTGTGTGGCCACTGGCCCATTTCTTCTGCTTGTTCATGGATGCAACAGAGCAGGAAGTCAAGCAATGCACTGGTGCCATGCCCACGAAGCAAGGCAGGTGTCAGGTAGCAGCACTCAAAAGAAATAAGCCATTCCTGAAAATAAGCCCTAGTGCTTATATTAGAGCCCAAAAGTAAATAAGACTGTCTTATTTTGGGGGAAACATGGTACCAGGAAATTGCAGAGCACCTAGGACTGCTGTTGGGTAGAAAATAGAAGGCAAAGGAGATGGAAATGGCAGGGTATGTCCCAATGGGCTGTGAATGTCAGAATAAATGTAAAATTAGTTGTTGACCAAGGCTGCCCATGGAAGTTCCAACGACAGCTAGACTTGTCACTCAGCATGAGTTAGACAGCAAGAGGATGCTGAGAACTAACTATGCCTCAAGAGGATGGGAAAGGTGAGGGACTGTTCATAAGTGGGCCATAATATATTAGCTTTGTCTCACAATGGGATAGGGCAATTAAGAATATCTCTTTTCTTAAAAGAGTCTTCCCCAGTCAAAGATTCTGAAAAATTATTGCTTAATTTGTGTGAATGGACAGAGAGGAACAGTAGACTGAAATTTCCTGAGTTCGGGACTTTAAAGGAACTCCCTCAAAAAAGAGAAAATTAACATAATTCAGGAAGAAACTGACTTCTAGAAAACCAAAGCACAGTATGTTTGATCCCTTGAGAAATGGGAGGCCATGGTCATTATTAAAAAGCAGGAGCCACAGATCTGCAATCTGAGAAACAGCCTAGAAGATAACGAAAAGCAGAACTAGATCAGTGCTGAAAAATTATGAGCAGATGAAGTGCATCCCTCCAGCTGGGCAGCTGTTAAGTCAATATAAGGAGTCTTCTGTTTAGATAAAAGAGTCACTGAGTGCAGCAAAGGGTATAGATTATCTTTTCAGTGAAAGAATTAAGGTGCTTCAGTCATTCCATAAGATTTCATGTGCTTAATTAGGGTTGGACCTTGTCTCTGTTTAGCCATGAAAATGATGCCATGGATTAATATTCCTGCTGTGATAAACTGGTTAACTAGCAGCAAAGGTGATCCAAGACTCACTTCTTTCTGGACTAGTTTTAATGAACAGTACAGAACAGATGGAGTGCTATTAAACAACATAAACCTTTACCCTAGAACCAATTAAATGCTAAATGACTTTGGTGTATTTACTCATCACAGTATGCATGACCACCAGCATTTGGAATGAAAGCAAAGTAATTAATAGCCAAAGGCATCTTTTTCACCATCTAGAGAATGAGTGCTAAAACACAAAGGCTTTGAGAAAGAAATCACATAAATGAATCCAAACCTCACTTCATTTAAATGCTAAGTCTGCAGTCTTATGCTTGCATAGCTAAACCCTTCAACAAAGCCAGGCGGTTGCATTAATATGTGTCTCTCAATTTCTTGACTCAACCGAAAAATATTTTAACCAAAACTGTTGGGCCTGGTATCTTAGTTCTAGTCATCTGCCTCAGTTTTAAAACTAATGAGGGCTGTGAGTTCAAATGTTTCACCCTTCTATAGACCTGGAAACCAAAGGTAGTATTATTGGAAGAATACTTAGGAAATATAGACTGATGGGCTTACATATTACACTTAGACAGAATAAGGGTTATATGTTGTTTACTTTCAAACTTTTTGTCCTTAAAATATCCCAAGAAGGGACCTTTAAAAGTCAGTTCTATCTATGCCATGGAGTCACTACATGGAATTATTTAGGTGCCTTTCTCACAAGAATGTCAATCACTTCCTGAGTTATAATTTGAGTGTTATTTGGAGACTACAGCACACCCACAGAAATTGCTTGATTGCATGGACCAGAATTCTCTTTAACTTAGTAGAAATTTTGAAACATTTGGAAGCATGCTATGGGCATTCAAACCACATGGCTTCCAGGGAGAGTTCTGGGCTAGCCAATTCATAATGTGGAAAGGGAACTTCATAAGGACAGTGGTGTCACCCAGGCAGGAAAAGTCCAAAGGGAACATCAGGCCAGCCATAAAACAAACTTGCATAGGAAAAGAAATGAAATGATAAGTATTGAAAGAAGCCCCCTAGACCAAAGCCAAGTAATTAAGAAAGCTAGGGAAACAAGGAAAAGAAAACCCTTACAAACACAGAACATGCCAAATCAGCAAAACAAAACAGACAAAAGTTACAAAATAAATCACAAAGGAAACGAACAGAAGATTACTACAAAACAAATAGGAAAAACCATTATAAAGCTAAAAGAGATTAGGAAAAAACCAATGATACAATCAAGCCACCCTGCAGAGTTTATTTTCCGCGCCTCGCTAAGTTTGCCTTCTGGCGAAAAATAAACTCTGACAGGATTTTAATATCTAAACATTAAACACTAAACGAACATTCATACACAAAGGGAGGAAGAAGGTATAAAAAACCAGGAACTTACCATTCGAAATTAGCTAGCTATCCCCAGGAACGCATCCACACTGTCTCTCGCCTTCCTGAAAATAAAAAGATCCAGCTTTCAAGCAGTTGTCTGTATCCTTGCGCCAGAACTCTCCCAGTGGGAAAATTCGAATCCTCGAAGAAAGGCACTTTCAGCCTTTCAACAATAAAATGCTTGGTGGCAGTCCAGATACACCAAGGAAGCAGTTCCCTGTGCCCTCTGGGTCCCAAGTATAATATTCCCAAACTCACCTTTCCTCCCTCCATTCATGGATGAGGGAGAGAATTACACTGGAATCTGTTTTTTTTTAAATAAAACAATTATTTAAAACATGAAATCATGGTGATTTTGTCAATGCCATAAAGGTGGGATAGGCAATAGAGCTATTGCCTATTTAGCTACCAAAGCTAAATCCCTTGAATTAAAATAATCACATATAATTTATTTCTCTTTCATTTTGATGCTTCTCTATAGGCTTTTCAGGACATAAACCTATCCACTTGCACTTCATAAAATGTCACTCAATTATGTGCTTTATTCAAAGTTCTGCTATTCATTGGAAGATGCCAGTCCTCTGCATGCATTGTCACAGTATATTCATGAACTGGAATAGAGCTTGGTAACAAGGTCAGCCAATAATAGGCATAGCAACTAAATCAGCCAATGAGGATAGTTTGGAAACTGAAACTAGAAGTAGCCTAGGCTGGAAACTGAAACTAAAAGTAGCTTAGGGTGCTTTATGTTAAGCTCTGCAACTCTGCGGTTATGTTGAGCTCTGAGTCTGTCTATTGAAGATAAAACTAACTTGCTTGCTTGCTGAAGACTGGAGCTCTGCTCTGAACTTGCAGCATGTTTCTGTTTGAGTTTGCTCCATGTTCAAGAAATCTACAACTGGTTTGTAAAATCTACTCATGTTTATAAAAATATTAAACGAAGCATCAGCCATCTGTGTTTATTTTCTGGTACTGAATTATCAGTGCAAAACTCTCAATACTGATGGTTATTTTTCTTGAAAGTAAGCCCCTTTGAGTTCATGAGTTGAATATATCCATCTCCAAAACTGAACTTGCTTAATCCTGATTTAGTTTGGGAAGGTTTTAAATCATAAAAGCTTTGGTTATTTAAAATCTAAAATGTGCAACAGCACCATCCTCTAGCAAGCACTGTTTCAGCTGCAGTTGTGTCGGCAGGGTGAGTGAAAAAGACTTCGCTTGCCAGGGTTGCCTGCAGGGAGAAGGATCTAAGAAATCAAGATGGTACCCACAACTATGGGATTGGAGTCCTGCTTTTTTATATTGCAATGCATGTGGAAAGGGGCACGATTAGGTATGCCATCTTGATTTAATTTACCTGATTTCTATTTTATGCAGACCCCCCCACCATTTATTGATGGAGGTAAGCAAAGGTCTGTGCACTTGCATGAGCAGCATGAACAACTCTGCACTGTGAAGAATGCAGTTTGCTTTTTCATTTACTGAGCTGTTTCAAAGATTGATGAGTTCAGTTACCCCCAATCCAGGCAATCCATCAAATTTGTATAAAGGGCATGAGATGAAACAGACTATTCTGTCTCAGAACTTTGCAAAGCAAATATCTGAAGGAGCCTTCCCAGATTGGAAACTGTTCCATCCGGAAATACGCGAGGTAGACCGGGTTCCAAACAGCAATGTCTTTATTTGACTATATACAGCAAATGGAACAGTTTGGTGCAAGCCGCGGCAGCCTTTATATACAGCTTGCCTGCCGGCTTGTAGCCAATGGCATTTACTTGATTTTGCTGCCTTTCGGCGGTTCTCCTGGATTGGTTCTAAGTGAACCAATCCCATGCAGGCCTTTCTGGCCAATCACATTTGAGATATTTGGACTGAACAATCCCATGCAGGCCTTTCTGGCCAATCACATTTGAGATATTTGGAGTATACCATTTTATACAGAACAGAAACCTCCCTAGATGCTTGTGGCTTCAACTCCCATAATTCCAGAACTTGACATTTCTTGACTGGGATTAGTGGATGTTGAAGTCCAAGATATCTGGAGAATATCATACCGAGAGAAAGCCACCTCGAAGTTGAGCAGGATTATGAAATAGGCTCTCTCTTCTTATTTCCTCCATTGTGATGCTACTGTTTCAGATTTTAAAATTATATTGCATTATCCTTATTTACTCCTTTGTAGAGAGTAATTGAAATGTAATCTATCCTGGTTGCATTCACATGTAATAGTATGATTATTGAACAAGTCATAAATCCTGCTAATATGTTTCTATAACATGCAAAGCCCCAAACCAATATATCCAACAATATGTTAATGAATATTAACATTTGAATATATATGAATATACCCTCTTAATGTTTCAAAGTTAGAGCTTTTCACAAGTTTCCCTCCCTCCACTCCACATACCTTCTCCCTCTTCTGGTCTCCTTGGTCCTATGTGGAATGCTTATCAGACTTCCTGCACAGTTATTGATCCTAGCAAGATGGCAAATAGTTTGGCATGAAGGTGCCACTACAGGGAACAACCATGGCTCCTTTTTTTAAGCAAAGCAAAAAATATGTTTACTTTCTCTGTTGGACTATGTTAAAGCGGGACTCCAATCTTTGCTGCCAGCTTTATTTCTTTATGGTTTCTGTTGCATCATGGGGAGAGAGAAAAAAACATTATCCTGCATTCATAATCATCTTGAAAATAAATACTTCATATATCATTGTAACAAACTATAACTTGAGGCAATCTACTAGGATCATCATCTATTCCTATCCTCTGATACCCAGGTGAAAAAGTGGGATACTGACACTGAAAAAAATAGATGAAAAAAATGTAGATTTTAGCATTAGTTTCACTTGCTTGAAGCCTTCCCTCCCACATAGCTATATAAAGATGCCAGATCCCTAACCATGTTTTTGCTGACCACTTTTGCAAGCTGTGACTTCAGTCCCTCCCCAGCTTCTGGTTCAATTTCTCAAGAGATCACAAGTCCTTCTATTTCAATCTCTGTCATCTGTTCGACTCTGAAACTCTCTTCACCTTTGAAACATTTTTCTGCTCACGAGTTGCAGCCCTGCTTTCCAAGATAATCAAGTGGCAAAATGAGAATCATCAAGCAGGCAGAGAATCCATATCCAAATTTCCACATGGTCCTGAAATTCTAGAGCTGTGTTTGCACAACACAGAAAATCATAAATGAGCCAGTCACAATTCAGCCTAAATTGTGCAAATCCTCTCTTGTTAAATTGTCTCCGTGTGCATTATTTTTGTTGCTTTTGAAACAGCTTCCCTTTTTCCGCAAATAGCCCGTAGTTTTCCCTAGTAAAAAGGCCACTATTATCAGAGGCCAGTTTCTTTCTCTGGTGCCAAGGGACTACATAAAAAGTATTTATTATCAGCTAGGCAGATCCATCCTCATTCATCTAAAAGTACATCCTTTATTTCTAAATAGCAACATTTATTTTCTGCTTGAAAATTATTTTCTCTGCTGCATTCCTGCTTGTTTATATCTCCAATTCTTAAAACATAAGCACTGATTCTTCAATCTCAAAGCAAAGCTAAAACAAACTTTATTCTTCTTCTTCAAAGATTTGTCTCTTTCTCCATAGTAGTAAAAAAAAACCTAAGGTTTGCTAAGTGTGGGATTCTGCATTTCAGGCATTCTGTCACCCACCCACTCACAGCCACACATTATAAATGTGTGACAGATTCCCCCAGTTGCTTGAGATGCATTGAGAGAAGACTCTCCCTTTATCTTTCAATGCTTTGCCAGGATGTGGCTTAGGTTCCAGATTTGGCCAGACCTTGGATCCTATTTAAGGGATCCACACTCTTGGATAATTTCAGATTATCAGCCAGAGAGCAGTAGGTTTCACAGGTAATAGTTTAGGTACCTGAGACAGTATTGTTATGAGCCAGCTAGGCTGAAGAACTTTATGCAGTTCCTCTAGCTCAGGGGTAGTCCGAGTCTTTTTATACCTACCACCCACTTTTATCTCTGTTAGTAGTAAAATTTTCTCTAACCGCCCACCGGTTCCACTGTAATGGTAATTTATAAAGTAGGGGACAAAACCCCTACTGTCCACCATAAAAGCTGGAACGCCCACTAGTGGGTGGTAGAGATCAGGTTGACTACCACTGCTCTAGCTTCCTTAAATTAGGAAGCAGCTATTGGGTGCAAACATGATTTAAGGATGCTTAACTGATTATTTGCATTCACATAAAATGGCAAGATAAAGACAGGTACTGTATATGTGTTATATGTAAGTATTAATCCCATTATTTTCAAGCCCGAGTTTATCTGTTTTCCAGGAATATTGGTGAAACACTTTGGTATCTTTCATTTTTATGTTATTCGGTATACTTTAGAAGAAATTCTGTAAATGGATCAATGCCTTTATCTTGAAATGTTTTGTTTCTGGTTTTGGTAATTCAACTATTAAAACATCAATACCCCAACATTGGATGTTTCAATTTATTTCTATAACTCTTCTATACTCCAACAAACTGTGTACCATTGGCATGGAACAGAGCTATGTTGGTCATGAGAAAAAATTCAGATTAAACATTTGTATGAATGTGCCTTGCAAGTCCTTTATTAGACTAACTGGTTGGTTTTGTCCTTTGAAGATCTGTGTATGCAGTGAGATCTTTTTATACACAAACAGGAAGCATCTTACTGTGGGCTGCCAAAAACAATTCTAGAGTGTGGAAAGAAATGTGTAAAACATTCCTTATCAGCTTGCTTCTCTAAAAAAAGACCATGCCATCAGTTCATGAACTCTGTAGAGACATAAGAAGGCACATTAATTGAACAAATGATCTCTAACAAATTATTTGCAGGACTCTGATCAACAGTTTGATGGGGGGGGCAGGAAAGCCAAGATGTAACATGCAATTAACTTTATCACATTTAATTAAGGTAGCTTCTTCTATAGCTCAGTGCTCTTTTCAGCCCACTGGAATAAGGCATTCATTTCAGTAGGCATTTCACATAAAACTTAACATGTTCCCTGGAATTAAGCTGAATTCTGTTTTGTGCTATGTGATAGGTTCTGAAAAAAGGTCTTTAATCTTTTATGCCTTCGCATCCCAGCAAAGTAAGATAAAACGAAAGGGTATTATTACATTTTAGGATTTGTAGATAGATAATCCATATACCTACTTATCTCCTTTCCTTGAAATGTGCAACCTGTATTTTATTGCTTCAGTAAATTCACACCTCATGCTAGGCCACAATACTTTAAAGATATTTTATTAAAATAATCACAGTTAAATTAGGTAGCCCAGAACTTTGAACTCTAAATCAGTTTAAAAATAATGGCTGGCTTTGCAAGGTATTTTATGCTAAACAAACAAACCATTATAGCTTTGCATAATGTGAATTAAATCTCATTCTGTCAGATTTCAGTCTGAAATCCCAGGAAATGCTGCTTTTTAGGCTATAGTTTTTCCCAGCCTTGCTTTGCTGTAACACATCCAAATTGTATCCAAGTTCCCACTTGGATATAATAAGTGTCTGATAGTGTGGAGACAAACTTTAGCACAGCTCTATGATGCTAAGTGCCATCTTGGTGCATGTCTGAGTTGCCATTGATTGTGTTAGATCAGTCCAGTTAGAATTAACAGAGAAAGGAGTGATGACTGAAAGATTCCCCTACTAGGCTTGTACCATATATATGCCAAGGGTGTCTTACTAATCATTTTTTATCTTCAAAGCAGTCACAACATTAATACAAAGCATTTCTTTCATGTCTTCCCAATACCTTACTGATTTTTTTCCCTTTAACAATTCAAATAAAATACATATGAACTATAGAGATGAGGCTTGCTTGTTAATATAGCAATGAGTTAATGGTTGAAATTGGTGATTGTGAGCAAATGGCTTAAAGTTAAAATAGAATACAACACATTACATACTTAGGATTAAAAAAAGAAACTTGGATCATTCTTCAAAGAACATTTCTGCCTCACTATCTCTATGAATTCTTTGATCAGCTGCTCAAAGAATAAAGACAAGTAGCAGTCACAAAGATCCAAATGACTTTGATAAATATGGTACATTTGAAACAGATCCCTAAGTCTCACAGGTGATTCAGTTTCATTTAACCGAAGACTTCTCTTCTGAGTGTCACTGTTTCCCAACTGGGACAACCAAAACAGAAGAACAAGCTGCTCCCTTTCAATATGAAAGAGAAAATTACACTAACATCCTACCATTCTTTTCTTCTGTGGAGGCTGACTTTGCTCATTCTGCTAAATTATGACTATGGTTTGTTTGTGGCTCAATGTGTAATGTGAAGCCAACCATTCTGGTTTATCAACCATAGTTGCCCAAACTATAGTGGGCGGGATTTATACATAATTTTAAGGACACTTTGTATAGACTGATGATGCAAAATAAGAAATGTGGCAGATTCCATTTATTTAAGAATAAACTCAATTGAACTCAAGGGACCCAGTTTGTAATTCCTAAGACATCGGAATGCTAACAGATCCACCAGAATTCAGGGCTTAAGAGCTTTTTCCTAAATACAACTTATCATTGCTGACATTTGATGATATAGAGATGAAGCTTTTTCTTATACACGTAACTTAGTTCAAACATTCTCAGAGGTTAGGCAGGCAAATGGAAGGAGGGTACAGATAAAGGTTCTTGTGGCTTTTCTCTCATGGCTAGAAGCAACACAATAAAAGGTTGCTATTTTTTCCCCATGTACAGCAACACCAGTCCAAAGTGGACACTTGGAGCACAAAAAAATTAGTCTTTTAAGGCTTGGGGAATTTAATCCTATCCTAGGAACACCATGTGATATAGAAAACAGAAATATATGAGAGTGCAGGAATGAATACAACTGAGGAAGGAAAACAATACAGAACTAAAAAAAAACATAGAAAGACCACTTATTGTGAAGCTTTCCCATCCCTCCCACCCCTCCCACCTCAAAAGGACCCAACAAGGCAGGGAAAGCTAGTTAGATTAAGCAAGTAGTAACTTAAAAAAAAAAAGGATATGTACTTTAAACTAGCAACTTTTCATGTATAAGACCAGAGGTGGGATGCTATTGGTTCTGCCCAGTTCTAAAGCCCATGTCACACTGCACCAACGGATGGAAAGAGGATGTAAAACGGAGAGAAACACTTGCCATCCATTGG
>BHFT01026040.1:0-23141 GCA_004320025.1 Laticauda laticaudata
TGGCTGACCTGATGTTCCCCTTGGGCTTTTCCTGTTTTTTGTGACACTACTGCCTTCATGAAATTCCCTTTCCACAGCAGCATGTAGGGAAGCACATCGTAAATCACTGAACCAGTAGTTAACCCTGTTGTATCCCATCCCTGCCTTTGGGACATCCAGCCTGACATTTTTGGACTGGCTCCCTTCCTTAAGCAGATCAATACTATTCAGATTGCTGCTTGGGAGAGATTTCCATAAATCATACCAGCTTCTACCAGATACTGCTTCTGATGTCACCAATTATGTTGCACCCAATTCTTGCCAGGATGACTCTGTCATCCTTACTTCTCTGCTGGGCAGATTAAGAGGAGAGTGACATAGCAGCTGAAATAGTCTGATTGCTAAGCAAATACAGAGAAGTTGTTTGAAACTTCAAACCTGACATTGGGAAAGTTCTTAGAGATTTGTCAGCGATTTCTTTCCAACCATACTGGAGTCTCAGCATTTGCTTCCTGGAAAGTTTTGATTCATTCTTTCTGAAGACCTAAAGGATAATCATTGGAGGTGATGACTTTGTGCTTTGCAACAGCCTTCCTCACCTGCAATAGATCAGAGAATAATAGTGTTGGAAGAGACCTTGGAGCTCTTGAAAGTCCAACCTCTGCTTGAGCAGGAGACCCTATGCCATTTCAGATAGTTTCACCTGGGTGATCTCCAGAATCATGCATGATATCATGCTAACCAGGGAATTCTAGGAGCAGAAGTTCACACATCTGGAACTGACCTATGTTGAAGGAGGCTATTTTAGTGTCTATGGAGATTCTCAGTTATCCAGATCATGATTGTCCCAAAGATGCTTTTTTTTCCCCCAAGAGGCAACTGGACATTCTGATTTTTCTTTGAAGACATTTCAGGGAAAAAAGAAGAATTAAAATACATCAAGGAAGCCCCCAGAACATGTGGCTGCTGTCCCAGGTGGGCTTTCATCAAAACTCAAACAAGACTCAACAGGAGCTCCTCCATAACAGACCATGAAGAGAACAATAAAGTAAGCAACATTGTCAATTTCATACATTGCAGGCATATCAGAAAAGCTCAGAAGGACCTTCAGCCAACACAACATACGTGCACACTTCAAACCCAAGAATACACAGAAGCTTGTCCATCCCAAGGATGAAACACCCAGACACAAAGCGAGCAATGTGGTAGATACAGTGCAATGCAGTGAGCCATGTGCAGATCTGTACACTGGGGAAACAAAACAACCACTTTATAAACGCATGGCACAGCATAGGAGAACAAACCCATCAGAACTAGATTCAGCAGTCCATCTGCATTTAAAAGGCAAAGGCCACTCTTTTGAAGACAGAAAAATCCACATTTGGGACAGAGAGGAATGCTGGTTTGAAAGAGGAGTCAAAGAGGCCATCTATGTCAAAATTGGACAGCCCACTCTCCACAGAGGGGAGGGAATATGACATCATCTATCTCCAGTCTACCACACACAGCCTTTTCAGCAGTTCCAGGAAGGTTCCCACCCATTTGCACTACTCAGGTGACCCTGAGGGCACACATAAACCTCCAATTGGCCTCAACTACTCTCTAAAACAGGGATGTCAAGCTGGAGGACTGCAGGACAGATGATGCGGGGACACACACAGGCCATGCCCACCCCAGCTCCCCGAAGAGGGGAAAACATGATACATCACATGACAGCAATGTGACACTGCAAGTTTGACACCCATCCGGGCTCTAAAAGGATGCAAATGACCAGCTGACTGCAAGGAATACAAATGCTTCCATTCCCCACCATCCAGTCAGAGCTGAAGAAGCTTCTTGGATGAGAAGCAAAACATCTTCACAGAAAAACCATAAAGTCCAGTTGCCTCTTGGGGAAAAAAAAGCACCTTAAGGCTACTTCAGATTTAAACAATCCCCAGGGACTAGTAGTAGCAATCCCTCTGCTTAATCTTCATGAAGCTAGAGAGAATTCATCTGATGTCACAGAATAAGGTCAGAGGTGGTATTCAGCAGGTTCTGTCCAGTTCTAGAGAACCGGTAGCAGAAATTTTGAGTAGCTCAGAAAACCGGCAAATACCAGCTCTGTCTGGCCCGACCCCCAGCTATCCTCTGCCTCTCGAGTCGCAACTGATCGTCTGGGTCTTCTTTTGTTGCCCTGTACAGGAGAACGGAGCTGGAAAACAGGTTAGTGGGGTGGGGAGGGAATGGGGATTTTGCAGTATCCTTCCCCTGGCAAGTCCATAAAGCCATGCCCACAGAACTGGTAGTAAAAAAAAAAATTTGAATCCCACCACTGAATAAGGTGTCAGTATTTCTCCACCAGGTGTACAGTGGTATCCTAGTACCTATCAATAATTCATTCTGGAAGACATGGCAAATACTAAAACCAACAATGACCAAGAAAAACATGTGACTTACCACATGACCTGCTATTTGGCCAGAAGAAATAGCAAGTCACCAGGCAGCCGATGTCAGCATGTTTTTTTCCTTGTGCGTCAATTACTGGAAGAAAATCAAGTGCCGGGACAAGTTTTCTGCTTCAAAACATGTTGAATGCCGAATTTGATCAGTTTTGAAGCAGTCAAATGCTGAGGTATGGCTGGCTATACCTTCATAGGATTTTCTTCCATTTGAAATTGTAGGAAGTTTGAGACAAGCAGGATTATGTAATTCATACAAGAGGATGCATATGTGACACTTGCACAACGTCTGCTCCGCAACTTTAACATTAATTCCCAATGGTGTCATGGCTCCATTGGAGCCCGGTTCAGAAGAGGAGGAAGACTTGGAACCAGGACTGTCCAACTGGGATGGCATGTCTCCCTTGGCTTGTTTGAACAGGCCAGGGGCTGAGGATGATGCTTTTTCCGGTCCTCTTGGGAATTGTGGGAGGTAGTTGACCAGACAGAGAGGAGCTGCCTGCCTTCAGAGACACAAGGGAGGATTGGCTGCTGACAGACCACGGTACTGATAGGCAGCAGATCCCCTCTGATGAGGAACAGTTGTGGGTAAAGGCTTGTTCTCCGAGCTTGTGGGTTAGTTTCCAAACATTTCACTACCAGACTGGGTAACATCTTCAGCAGAGTTTAGGGAAGGGGTCCCCAAACTTGGAAACTTTAAGTTTTGCGGACTTAAAGTCAGCTATTCTGGGAGTTGAAGTCCACAAGTCTTAAAGTTGCCAAGTTTGGAGACCTCTGGTTTAGGGGGATGTCAATGTTCTTCTGCATAGAAGAATTTCAGGTGTAGGTGTGTCAAGTGAGGGCCTTCTGATGGGCCTTATGATAAGATTACCTCAGGTGAGAGTCACTGGGAGGTGAACTGCTGGTGTGGAGGGTTGCATGGGTTAGTTGAGGGCCAGTGCTGTCTCTGGTTGGCTGTGCAGTTGGTTTGAAGTCTGAGGGGGTCCATAAGTCAGAGTCTGTTGATGGAACTCCACTGAAGATGTTACTTAGCCTGGTAATGAAACAAAGCAACCCACAAACTCAGAGAATAAACCTTCACGCTCATCCTACCCCCGAGCTGCAGATATTCACCACTATTGCACTCAAGGAAGAGAGCAGTTGATGGTGGCTAGAATGCACAATACTGGAAGAAAGAAAGCATACCACCAGAAACAGAGACAATAAGGAAAATTATGGCCTGTGCAGAATTGAGGGGGAATCTGAGTACTATGAAACATAGAATAAATTCTATGAATTATGAAAGTCGGAACATCAATAGCTATGATGATTAGAATAATTAATAAACAATGTATCAAACAAGAGGAAGTAAAATGTATGTATGTATAACAATTGTAACACCAGAATGGCTGTACTGTGATGTATTCTTATGATTAAAATAAGAAAGAAAGATAGATAGAAAGAAAGAAAGAAAGAAAGAAAGAAAGAAAGAAAGAAAGAAAGAAAGAAAGAATGCAGAGAAGAGCAATAAAGACAACTCAATGTGTCTGTTGATGGAATTGCTTGTGGAGTGCCAGGCTTTGATGAACTCATGAATGTGACGGGTGGTAGCGTGGCCAATGATTTTTGTGTTGCTCCAATTGACCTGGTGTAATCTCCTTGTCACAAGATCCATCACAAGACTCAATGATAACTCACAACTGACCCTCACTTGACACACCCACACCTGAAGCCGTTATAAACTGAAGAACACCGACACTGACATCCCCTAAACTCCAAGGAAAATGTGACCTAGACTGGTAATGAAACATTTGGAAACCAAGCCACAAGATCGGAGAATGAACCTTCAGCCTCATCCTACACCTGAGCTACAGATATTCACCTTTATGGTTTTATGTTTCTGCAGTTTTATTGTTGTTATGAGCCATCCAGTCTTGTGTTGGAGAAGATCAGACAGAGATGGGGGTGGAGTTAAGCACATCATCAGCTTAGAGTCATTGCATTCCCACAATGACTCCAAGTCCAGTTCCTCCTAAATTCTGTCAAGTCTTCTCTGATGCCAATTTAGTATTGGATTTTAGTTGACCAGTTTCTTGTGTAAAGGCTTCTCCTTCTATCCTCCTTCTATCCTCCAATCTATCCTATGGCCATGATTCTTTGCTCCTGGCAACTTGTGTTCTAAGGCAGACAACCCTATGAATCTTTTAAATAAATAAATTGCCAATCAGCTAGGTACGTCATGAAGGTCACTTACAGAGACTCTGCTCTTTTTGTTTTTACTCCTTGATAAATTAAGTGGAGATGTTGATCATCATGGAAGAGACAATAAACAGCCATCAAGACCGGTAGCCACTGATAGTCTGATTCCTGTGAATTTGTCCAGTCTCCTCTTAAAACTGTCTTAAGTCAGTGTCGATAATGGTATCTGGTGACTTTGAATTCCACAGTTAAAGTCTGTGTTGTGTGAAGAAGTACTTCCTTTTATTGATTGTGAATCTACCAGAGTGTAGCTTGAATAGGTGAAGCTGGGTTTTCACACAGTAAGAGGGAGAGAAAATAAGCTCCCTAGCTCTCTATGATAATTATAATCTATAATTTTAATTTTGTCAATAATGCTCTTTTTCTTGCCTTTATTCCAATTTAATCAGCAAAGATAACATAAACCAGGGGTGTCCAAACTTGGCAACTGTAAGGCCTGTGGACTTCAACTCTCAATATTCCCCATCCAGCTTTTACTGGCTGGAGAATTCTGAGAGTTGAAGTCCACAAGTCTTAAAAGTTTCCAACACTGGACACCCCTGCTCTAAACATTAATCTTCTGAGAGCTAATGGGACTTATTCAAAACATTAGAATCTCACTGGTCCCTCTGATTTGGAATTACAGGTTGGTAAGATTTTCAATTTTGATTTTATTTTTTTGAAAAATAAGAGCAATTAAACAATGGTACTAATTCCTAGAAATGGTTGGGCTTCCTGAATCTGAAGGCTTCAATGAGATGCTGGATAGTTCCATAGTTCTGAATTTCCTTGATTAAAAAGGGCAAGTTAAGTTAGGGAGTTTATACAAGATGCATGACAAATATGTGCAAAAATTCATCTATCACATTAAGCTACAATTCGTTTCTGTGGTATTGACTTCAGATGTTGTGTGAATCTCATCATTAGAGATTCAAATTCATCATTCATGGGTTAGAATGCTATGTGAACAATGTTTGTCTATGTGCATTTTTTTTTGTTTTTAATACCATGCAGGACTTTTTGTAAAACTTAGGTCCTGAAAGTGGAACAAAATATTCATTATAATACTCCTCCTCCATTTATTGCTTGCTTTATAATTTCCCCAATTGTTTTTCACCAATGAAGTCAATAGCCTAATAATTAGACTTTGTCCACAGAAATCCGAAGTGCTAAAAAAATCTTGATTTTTAAAAGGTTGTTTTTGCTTCTAGAAAGGAAAAATGATTTTTTTTTTGCTCATTGGAGATATTGAATGCTATTTCAAATGGGATCCCTTTTCTATAGCCATTAGGGTTTTAAAAACACCTGAAACCAATGATGAAAACAGATCTAATTTTATGCACTTTGCCTCTAAAGGTATGCTAGCATCGTTGGCATTCTTAGCATTAGAATTAAAGCATCGTTAGCATTCTTGTTCTACTATAGTATTATTTATATACATCTGAAACACTCATTGTGTGGTCTGCTTGTCTGTTTGTACCCTCAAGTGAGCTCAAATGGTGCATTATACTGCAACCATTTTTGAGTCAAGGTGCATAAAATCCATCGAATTAAAGGATATATAAAAAGATCTGGGAGCCATTCATCCTGTGGAACTGAAATTTCCACAATGCTCAGACCAGTTTTATTTGCAAGGTGGTAGCTGTTTTAGTGCCCCCATGATTACATGATTTTGATTTCTGATGCTTCCTGCCAGCTTCCCACAACCCGAGGAAATTCCCACAGAATTGATGAAGAAGCTGGCAGGAAGTCCCACCCACTCACACAGTTTTGCTCACCTGTGATCATTCTATTTAGGTAAGTAAATATTGACTTTTTATTGAAGCTTATTTGCCGCTACAATTATTTCTCAATTTATGCTGTTTTTAGAGGATCTTAGGATCACCCAGCATTGGGATTATAGAAATATGGGCGACCTAAAATTTAATGTTCATTCTGGTCACATCAAACTTTTCCCTCAAAGGATAACCCAACAATTGTCCAAGTGATTCTCTCCCTCTCCCTCTCTTCTCTCTCTCTCTCTCTCTCTCTCCCTCCCTCCCTCTTTCTGTCTGTCTGCCTTTCCCTCTCTCTTTGTCTGTCTGTCCCTCTTTGTGTGTGTCTGTGTGTGCTTGTGCCTGCGTGTGTGTGTTTCTTGGACATTTTTAGCTTTTTAACCTTTCTACTTTCTCAAATTCTTCACCCTGGGGATATGGTCCATTTCACCAATTTTCAGCTCCTATTTTGCTTTTGTTCATGTTGAAGATTCATGTTGCATCCTCTATAAAATTGCTTTATCCTGACTTTATTAGATTTATACATAACTCAAGGCGGCAAACATAACTAATATTCCTTCTTCCTCTTATTTTTCTCATCACAACAACCCTGTGAGGTGAGTTAGTCTGAGACAGAGTGATTGGACCAAAGCTAATTTTCATGACTGAAGGTGGGACTAGAACTCCCAGTCTCCTGGTTTCTAGCCTGGTGCCTTAAACTACTAAACCAAAGTGGTTCTATGATGCCTAAAGCAGGGATCATTCAAGAGATAAAATGAGGAGTTAGATAATTTCAAAATAAAGAAATAAATTTGATATAATTTCAAAATAAAGAAATTAGGTTTGTTTTAGGATTCTCAACCATCTGCATAATTATGTGCATATCTGTTTTTTTTTTAAATAAAGTTTTCCCCTTTTTCTTCTTCTCATCAAAGACTGAGTTATACTATCTATAGTAGATCAAAGGAACAGTCGAGTTCAGCTCTCTCACATGCTATGCAAAACAGGAGTCTTGTTTGCTGAAATGGTAATCCTACCACATTTTACTTGTCAGGGGGCTCAGATTTTAGTCTTTACAAACAGATTTTGCAAGGCCTTTCCTTTCCTTTGAACTACCTTGTGGCATTGGCTAACCAAATTCAGCTGAGCCAGGAAGATGCAAAAGTAGGAAATTATGAAGGGAGACAATAATACATCTATCTGTCATTGTATATTGAAGCCTTGGCAGTAAGATAATAATTCCAGTTTGGTCTAGTAGTTAAGGTGATGCTTTAAAAACCAGGAGATGCTGAACTCTAGTCATGTCTTAGGCATGGAAGCCAACTGGGTGACGTTGGGCCAGTCACTCTCTCTCAGCCCATTCTCAGCCCAACCTACTTCACAGGGCTGTTGCTGGGGCGAAAATAGGAGGAAGAAGGAATGTTAGGTATGTTCACTGCCTCAAGTAATTTATAAAACAAAGGAAAGGAAGGAAGGAAGGAAGGAAGGAAGGAAGGAAGGAAGGAAGGAAGGAAGGAAGGAAGGAAATACATGCTTTTCTTCACAGTTTCCTGGTGATTGGCCCAACATTACCCAGCTGGCTTTCATGCCTAAGGTGAGACTAGAACTCACCATCTCTTGGAGATTGTCTCATGCAATGTAACACAGTTAGATGGTTTTCCTTCATTTCAGGAATTCATGAGGAACAGCTTGGAGAAACAGAATTGGAATCAGATATGTATGTTGGTTCTGAAAATTTTGAAAATGGATGTAACATCAACAGCATGNAACATCAACAGCATGATTTTTTTTTTTCATTCAGGGACGTCAGACAAATAGGTGGAAAAAAATTTGATGGAATCTTATCGGCAACAAGGTTATTCTATGCCCAAAAATGGAAAGAAGTATGTATAACCACAATGGAAGAATGGGCTTAAAATTAAAGGACAGAGAATAATTTGACTAAATTCATTGTTAGATTTCTTACAGGACATACGGAAAAACCAAACTTTTACTTTGGGATTTGAAGACTAGAATGGATTTGACTGATGAAATATGGTAGCTTTTAGAATACAAGGTTATTTGCATTTGATAAATTTAGTGCAGGCAGTCCTCGACTTACAACAGTTCATTTAGTGACTATTTGAAGTTACAACATCACTGGAAAAAGTGACTTATGACAATTTCTCACACTTGCATCATCCCCGTGATCACATGATCAAAATTCAGCCGCTTGGCAACTGACTCATATGTATGATGGTTGCAATGTCCTGGGGTCATGGGATCCCCTTTTGCGATCTTCTGACAAAGTCAATGGGGAAGCCAGATTTACTTCACAACTGTATTATTGATTTAACAACTGCTGTTTAATTTGACAACTATAGCAAGAAAGGTGGTAAAATGGGGCAAAATTAGAGGTGGTATTCAGCCAGTTCTGACAGATTCTGGAGAACCAGTAGCAGCCCTGTCCCCATCTATTCTCTGCCTCCTGAGTCCCAGCTGATTGGCTGGGTCTTCTTTGGTTGCTCTGCACAGGAGAACAGAGCTGGAGAGCAGGTTAGTGGGGTGGGGAGAGAATGGGGATTTTGCAGTAACCTTCCCCTGACATGCCCACAAAGCCACGCCCGCCATACCTACCAAGCCATGCTCACAGAACCAGTAGAAAAAAAATTGAATACCCCCACTGGGCAAAACTCACTTAACAACTATCTGAACAACAATCAAATTTTGGGCTCAGTTATGGTTATATGTCAAGGACTACTTGTATGGAAGCTTTTAGAATAAAAGGTTATTTTGCATTTGATCATTTACTGTGCGTTAGATAACATTAAGAATTTTTTTAAAACAGTTTTCCAATCAGTAGCCTTTTACTTCCTTTTCCTGTCTCGGCTTTCTGTTGAGAATAATAATAATAATATGGGCTGCCAGTGGGTGTCACATTGGAAGAGTATCTTCTGAGCTGGGAGAACATTATGGCTTAATGCAGGCTAAAAATAATTATAAATCAATCAATCAATAAAGCCCTTCTTGAAGATAAGGCAAACTGACATACCGAGTTTGCTTATGTTCGCCAGCACTTGAGACATGATTAAAGTAGATAATGAGAAGATATAAGAAACCTCCAGTGATGTATTAATCCTACCTTATCTTGAATTTGTCAAGCCAGAGGGAGCTCGCCAGGGTTAGGAAGCTTAAATTCCCCCCCCCCCCGAATTGTTTATTCTGAAATTCTCAAAGTAATTTTCCCTTTATGACATGATTTGATACTTCCTCAAGTGAAGGTACATTTTGGGACCTTTGGGAGGTATCTTGCAATCATTTGTTTAGTAATGGAAGTTACAATGGACACTGAAAAAAAAGAAAGAGTTATGGGCCATTTTCACACAAGCAGTGCAGCACATACACACCCTAGTCAGGAGATCAGAATTTGGATATTGGACAATTTGACATATTTTTAGGATGGTTGTAGCATCCCAGAGTCATGTGATCATCATTTGTAACCTTCCCAGTTGGCTCTCTCCCACCAAAGCAGTGGTGGTATGCTACCGGTTTGGACCGGTTCACCTGAACTGGTAGTTAAAAAAAAAAGGCAATGATCAGCTGAGACAATCAGCGAAGAGGAAAACTAAGAGAAAAGTGCAGAATTGGCCCTTCTACCTGCCCCTGCGCTTTTATTTTATCCTCTCAGCTGATTGGCACTGCAGGTTTTAGCTGGTGTGGGGAAAGCTGTGTGCGGCATAAGGCAAAGCCCACCAAACGGGAGGTAAAACAATTTGAATCCCACCACTGTACCAAAATCAGATTCACTTAACAGCCATGTTACTAACTTAATAACGGCAGTGATTCATTTCACAATCCTGGCAAGAAAGGTCGTAAAATGGGTCAAAACTCACTTAACAACTGTCATGCTTAGCAACAGAAATTTTGGGCTCAATTGCAGTCGTAAGTTGAGGACTATCCATGTCCAAAAAGCTGTGGCTACCTGTATTTATTTATGTATTTATTGATATTTATTTATTTATTTATGATGCAATTTAATTTGCTTTTGAGTTTTGAGCCCCATAGTCTTCACTAACATGGCCATGAAAACATAAAACAGTGCAGTATAATAGAATAACTTCAAAGCACAAGGTCACAAAAGGGAAACCACATAACCTTGGGACACTGTATCCGTCATCAGTACAAGTCAGTTGCCAAGCGTCCTAATTTTGATCACACAACTATGAGGATGCTGCAATGGTTGTAAATGTGAAAAACAGTCATAAGTCACTTTTTTCAGTGCTGTTGTAACTTCAAATAGTCACTGAATGAACTGTTGTAAGTCAAGGACTACCTGTACATATAAGATGGTTGGTGTAGCTCCTCTGATCTTGGTTGTTTTCTTGCAGACGTTTCATCGCCCAAGTAGGTAACATCATCAGTGAATGAACATCCTCATTCAAATACTATCTTCTATCAGTATCCTATTTGAATTGTAACCCACCCCAGAGTCCTTGACTGTGATGGGCAGCTCTAGAAATTGAACAAATAAATTTTTGAAACTATCCCATGAATGAGAAAGGTTATCTACCAGTAAACTGGTTTACCATAATGAAGGAACCTCTCCTTCACAAGCAATCTACATCCCAGTAACTTAAACCCATAAGTTAAGTTCTTACTTATCTTACAGCCTTCTAGCCTTCAATAATTTTATTAATGATTTGGTGGAGAGATGAAGAGAATGTTTATCTCATCTGCAGATGACACAAGATTGGGCAGCTGATTTAAAAGCCAGGAACACAATCCAAAATGATCTTGATAAGAGAAAGTGGGTTGAAAATAATGGAATTTAAAGAGGAAAACATACTGTAATAATTTTCTACTTAGAAAACTTGAAAGAAATGTTCAGAGCAGGGATGAGAACATCTGATTTGATAACTGTAAGTATAAAACGTATTTTGGAATTGAAGTTGATCACAAGGTGATTGTAAATCAGCCACACAATTGGATTCTAAAAAGATAAATGCAATTAATATAAATATTGTTTCCAAGGAGCAGGACAAGAGCTAATATTTCTACTCTCTTCAGAATTGGAAAGAACTGATTTTGAGAACAACATTCAGTTGCGGGTACCAAGTAGAACAAATGTAGAAGAAGTGAATCAAAGTTATGAAGAAACTAAAAGCTAGAATGTTTTCCAAGAAGAACAAGATGTTGACACTCTGGAAAGAGTGCAGAGAAGAGCAACAAAGATGATTATTGGGCTACAGGCTAAAATACATGAAGATATTGGGTATGTTTACTTAAACAAAAAGTGGGACATGATAGCAGTCTTCCAATACTTGAGAAGCTATCAGACAGAGAAAGGAGGTCAATATATTCTCCAAAGCACCTGAGGGCAGGACAAGAAGTAGTGTGTGAAAGATCATTAAAGAAAGATACAACCTAAAACAAAGGAAAAAATTTGACAGTGAGAACAATTAGTGGAATGGCATGTCTCTGGAGACTGTTGGTTCTCCAGTCCCAAAGGTGTTTTTTTTCAGGAGGCAACTGGACTTTCTTAGTTTTCTTTGAAGACGTTTTGCTTCTCATCCAAGAAGCTTCTTCAGCTCTGACTGGATGGTGAGAAATGGAAGGATTTATACTCCTTGCAGACAGCTGGTCATTTGCATCCTTTTTAGAGAGTCATTGAGGCCACTTGGAAGCTAATTTGCATCTCAGAGTCATCTGAGTAGTACAAATGGGTGTGGAGCTTTCTTGGCTGCAAGATGTTTTCTGCCTTGTGTCCCTTCTCTGTTGAAGACAGGCACAGGATGTTGGGGGTGAATCTGTGTTGTCTGCATCTCAAACTGAAGTGCAAATGGTTCCTGGAGTCTGCAATTTTTCTGGAGAGCCATTCGTATTCCCATAACATTCGAATGGTGTTCATCCCAAAGTGCATAGTTAAAAGTCTATGGAGATCCTCTGTCATCCAGGTTACAGTTGTCCCAAAGGTGGTTTTTCAGGAGTCAACTGGACTTTCCTGTTTTCTTGAAGACTACCTGTCTGCAAGGAGTATAAATCCTTCTATTCCCCACCATCTAGTAAGAGCTAAAGGAGCTTCTTGGATGAGAAGTGAAACGTCTTCAAAGAAAACTAAGAAAGTCCAGTTGCCTCCTGAAAAAAAGCCCCTTTGGGACAACCATGACCTGGATGACTGAGAATATCTACAGACTTTTAGAAATACAATTTGGCATGAACCCCCTTTGAATGATGTGGGAGTAGGAATAGATTTCCAGAGGAAAAATTGCAGACTATGAGAACCAGGAGCACCACTCAGGTGACTCTGAGGACACAGATAAACCTCCAAGGGGCTTCAGTGATTCTCTAAAATGATGCAAATGACCAGCTGTCTGCAAGGAATATAAATCCTTCCATTCCCCATCATCCAATCAGAGCTGAAGGAGCTTCTTGAATGAGAAGTGAAACATCTTCAAAGAAAATACCAGAAAATCCAGTTGCCTCTTTGGAAAAAAAAGCCCCTTTGGGACGGCCATGATCTGGATGACTGAGAATCTCCATAGACTCCATCACTACAGCTTTTTAACAGACTGGACAGCCATTTGTCTGGAATGCCCTAGGCTCTCCTGCTTGAACAGAAATTGGACTAGAGGACCTCCGAAGTCCCTTCCAACTCTGCTATTCTGTATTCTGTAAGAGACTAAGGGAACTGGATACATATGGCTATGGGGAAGGGTGACTAATGATAGCACACCTTGAGTATTTGCAGAGATGTCACACAGAGGAAGGTCAGGACCTGTGATCTATCACCCCAGAGTGCAAGACACAGAATAATGGTTTTCAGCTACCAGAATATAAATTCTAGTTGAATGCAGGGAAGAACTGTCTAATGATAAGAGTATTTGGGTGGTGCAAAAAATGATTAAATCAGGCAGTGAACTCTGCTATATGTATTCCAGCAGTTGGACAGAAGTTCTGAAAGCTTTAAGATGGATTTTGCAGTGGATCCCTGAACAAAGTATATAAGTGTAAAGAGGGGGTAGACTCAGTGGTGGTATTCATTTTTTTTACTACCAGTTCTATGGGCATGGCTTGGTGGGCCTGGCAGGGGAAGATTACTTCAAAATTCCCTCCCCACCCCACTAACCTGCTTTCCAGCTCCCTTCTCCTGTGCAGGGCAACCAAAGAAGACCCAGCCAATCAGCTGGGACTTGGGAGGCAGAGAATAGATGGGGACAGGGCCAGTCTGAGGTGGTATTTGCCAGTTCTCTGAACTGCTCAAAATTTCCAATACCGGTTCTCCAGAACCTGTCAGAACTGGCTGAATACCACCTCTGGGTAGACTTGATAATATAAATGTCCATTTTAATTTTGAAATACTGTGGATATCTGGAAGATGTGATGGATCAGTGGTTAAGAAGCCGAGTCTGTCAGCTGGAAAACTGACAGCCTAGTTTGAGACCCAAGCACCATGTGATGGGACAAGCTCTCATTCTTGCCCCAGCTCCTGCCCACCGAACAGTCTGAAAACATGAACATGTGAGTAGATAAATAGCTACTACTTCAGTGGGAAGGTCACAGGGTTCGGTGTTCTATTGCATGCTCTGCGGTGTGGCGTGATGTCATTCTGGCCACATGACTGACCAAGCTGGCACTCTTGGCTAAGAAACAGAGTTGAGCACTGCCCAGAGAGGGTATTCAGCCGGTTCTAACCAGTTCTGGGGAACCAGTAGCAGAAAATTTGAATAATTTGGAGAACTGGTAGTGGAACTTTTTTTTTTAGATTTTTTTTATTAAACATAACATTTAAAAAACATTGAATGTGGCAGAGTCATTTTGACATAACTTTTGGTCATCATTCTAGTGAAATATAATAGAATATAGATCTTATGTATATATTTGTACATATATATGTATACACGGATACACATTTGTTCATCCTTACTTACATTTTCCAACATTCTTGGTATTATTTAAGTCTCATGATCACAGATGTCCTCTTAACAACTCTTTTCAATGTTAAACCCTTCCTTTCGCTCCCCAGCAATATTAGAACCTATTCCAAATTATATAATATTCTGATTCATCCTTATTTTTCATCTCTAGTGTTAGCAGAACTTTTGAGTAGTTTGGAGAACCGGCAAATTCCACCTCTGACTAGCCCTGCCTCCACCTATTCTCTGCCTCCCAAGTCCCAGCTGATTGGCTGGGTCTTCTTTGGTTGCCCTGCACAGGAGAACAGAGCTGAAAAGCAGGTTAGTGGGGTGGGGAGGGAATGGGGATTTTGCAATAACCTTTCCCTGCCACGCTCCCCAAGCCATGCCCACAGAACTGGTAGTAAAAAAAAATTGAATCCCACCACTGGCCCTGCCTCCTAGAGTCGGACATGACTAGATAGGCAAAATCTTCACCTTTACCTTTATGGATAGTTGACTATATGTCTATGGAGATTAAACTTCGTTTTTCCTTGAGGATGTTTTGCTCCTCATTCAAGAAGCTTCTTCATCTCCGTTTCTTGGGCGATAAGCGTAACATCTTCAGAGAAAAACTAGAAACTCCTACGGCCACTTGAAAAAGCATCTTTGGATCCTCCAGGTAGCTTTCTAAAAGAACTCCATACTGGAAGTTCATTTTGTGTCACCAAGAGGAAAATGTAGCCTTTTGACACAAGGGTATAGAGGTAGTCCGTGGCTTACAACAGTTCATTTACTGACTGTTTGAAGTTACAATGGCACTGAAAAAAGTGATTTGTGAACACTTTTTTTCACACTCATGATGTAGCATCCCCACAATCAAATTCAGATGCTTGGCCACTGGCTCATATTTATCATAGTTGCAGTATCCTAGGTCATCTGATCCCCTTTTGTGACCTTCTGACAATCAAAATCTTTGGGAAGCCAGATTCACTTTACAACCGTGTTACTACTTGAACAAGTGCTGTGATTCACTTAACAACTGTGGCAAAGAAAGGGCCAAATTCATGTAGCACCTGCTTCACTTAGCTGTAGAAATTTTGGACTCCATTATAAGGATAAGAATACCTTTATTGCCACTTTGAATGTACATTAATTAGAACTGAGGAGGCTTCTTAGATGAGAAGCGAAAGTTCTTCAAGGAAAAACAAAAAGTCCAGTTGCCTTTTGAAAAAGCAGCTTTGGGTTATATGACTATAGGATGCTTTTGAACCACTGGATACCAGGAATAATTGAATTTTCATTTTTGAATCACAGAAGTTAATTTCTCACCATCAACACACATACCCCAGTAGCTTTGTAATAATAAGCTCGAGTCAAGCATACCTCCTATTCAGTTTTATCCTTTCCTCGCATTCAGTTTTGGTTGCAATGATGAAAAAAAGATGTTGAGTCTCTAGAAAGAGTGTAGAGAAGAGCAACAAAGATGATTAGAGGACTGGAGGCTAAAATATATGAAGAACAGTTGCAGGAACTGGGCATGTCTAGCCTAATGAAAAGAAGGACTGGGGTGACATGAAAGCAGTGTTCCAATATCTCAGGGGTTGCCACAAAGAAAAGGCAGTCAAGCTATTCTCCAAAGCCCCTGAAGGCACTCAAGAAGCAATGGGTGGAAACTAATCAAGGAGAGAAGCAACCTAGAAGTAAGGAGGAATTTCTTGACAGTGAGAACAATGAATCAGTGGAACAACTTGCCTCCAGAAGTTGTGAAACACTGGAAGTTTTTTTAAAAAATGTTGGATAACCTTTTGTCTGAAGTGATGTGGGGTTTCCTGCCGAAGCAGGGGATTGGACTAGAAGACCTCCAAGGTCCCTTCCAACTCTATTATTCTATTCTGTTCTGTTCTATTCTATTCTATTCTATTCTATTTATTCTATTCTCGTCCTGTCCTATCCTATCCTATCCTATCCTATCCTATCCTATCCTATTCCTAAATAGAACAGTGGCACATCTAGAAAGGACCATGAAAATAACACCTTCTTTGATACAGCAACCATTTTTGTCCTGGTATTGTTTTTGGGTGGAAATAAATATGCATGGTGCCGTGCACATTCATTCTATCTATAAGGAGATCTACACACACAGCTAGCTCTATTTACAAAGAAAGAGGCTCTTCTAACAAAATCCTGTGGTCCAGTGCCAGCAGGATTTCAGCCAAAACCAGAACACTGAGAGAAACAAGTTTGCATCACAATGTTTGAGAAAGACTTAACATTTTCAGGGGCGTGATAAAAGCTGAGCTCAGCTCTGCTGGGATCAATCCGTGTCTTTTTTTTTTGGCAAGGCTACCTAATTGGTTAACAATTACCTTCTTCCAACATGTTTTCCCCACCCCACCCCAAATCTTCTTCTAGTCTTGCTGACATCTGCAATCTATCTGGTAGTTTGCTATCCATGTACTAATCAGGTTTAATCCTGCTAGGTTTGTAGAGGTTTGCCAAATTGGCTTAGGGGCTGGCACTCAGATGGGATTGCAGATATACACCAAATATCTAAAAAAAAAAAAGGAGAATGTGGGGACTTCACTCTCTGGAGAGAAGTCACCAGATGAGGAGTGAAGATGGTTAGTAGCCTTCAAAAATGATGGAACTGAAAGTTGGATGAAATGGGAAAATGAAGAGAGAACAATTGAATGGTGAGACTGTGGAGATGGTGAGTTCTAGTCCTACTTTTGACACAAAATCCGGCTCTGTCACTTTGGGCCGATCGCCAGGAGACTGTGAGTTCTAGTCCATTTTAGGCATGAATGCCAGCTGGTTGACTCTGGGCCAGTATCTCTCTCTTAGTCCAACTCACTTCACAGGCATTTTGAGGAGAAATCAAGAGTAGAAAGCAGTATTAGATATGTTCTCTGCCTTGAGTTACTTACAAACAATAATAAAAGTGGGGTAAAATAAAATAAATAAATGCACAATAATCCTTGTACATAGTGCAACTTTATCTAAAGCCCTACTATAGGTAACAATCAGTGGGAGATGTTCTAATTCTCATTATATTTGTGGTGCTCTCAGTGAGGGTCCCAGTATTTTTATATGCCAGAGGAATATATATCCAGCGCTGTTGGATTAGAGCTGTAAGCAAACAGGCCCATAAATAAATAAATCGGCATTCAACCCTATATTTCACCCATCTGTACTGACAAGAGTATAATTTGATGTACAGTGCATGATCTATTTGTACTGAATTAAGAGGTGTATATGTTTGTACATATTTGGCTTGGCTCACCCCAGCATGCATTCAGTTGTTAGACCCCTTTGCTAGGTTTCACATCATTCCAAAATTTAAACCTCACAGATAAAATCAGCATTCATTTCATGTCAGTTTTTGCTAATCTACAGTTTGTGGGTTGCATCTGTTTCCCCAGTGAAATGTCTGGGTTGGTACAGCCACCAAAAAGGACAGGAACAGACTTCAACAGATAGTTAGGACTGCAGAAATAGCCAATTCAGTTTTGATCGCCATGAAGTTGAGACTCTAGAAAGAGTGCAAAGAAGAGCAACAGAGATTATTAGGGAACTGGAGGCTAAAACATATAAAGAACAGTTGCAAGAATTGGGCATGGCTGGTCTAGTGAAGAGAAGGACTACATGATAGCAGTGTTCTGCTATCTCAGGGGCTGCCACAAAGAAGAGGGAATCAAACTATTCTCCAAAGCACCTGAAGGCAGGACAAGAAGCAACGGGTGGAAACTCACCAAGCAGAGAAGCAACCTAGAACTGAGGAGAAATTTCCTGACAGTGACAACAATTAATCAGTGGAACAACTTGCCTCCAAGAAGTTGTGATTGCTCCAACATTGAAACATTGAACATTTTAAAGAAGAGATTATTTGTCTGAAATGGTATAGGGTTTCCTGTCTGAGCAGGGGTTTGGACTAGAAGACCTCCAAGGTCCCTTCCAACTCATTCTATTCTATTCTATTCTATTCTATTCTATTCTATTCCATTCCATTCTATATTGCACAGGTCAGCAAGAGGGATGAGAAAATATCCACAGACCCCTCACATCCTAGACATAAACTGCTTCAACTTTTTATCTCAGAACACCACTATTGGGCATCACATGCCAAAACAACTGGATGCCGAAACGATGCCATCACTCTGCTGAACACCTAATTCTCAACAGTGCTGCCTTATGTTTAGGTATATTTATCCATGTAGTCTGAATGTATTACTATTATCCTCTTATCTGTTCCCCTACCTTGTCTTATTGGCATCATTGATTATTATTACTTTGTTATTTTGCAGGTAACCTGAGAACAGTGGTGGGATTCAAATTATTTTACCACCGGTTTTGTGGGCATGGCTTGGTAGGCGTGCTTTGCCTAATGTCGTCACACAGTGTTCCCCACACCAGCTGAGACTGCAGTGCCAATCAGCTGAAAGGATAAAGAGAAAAGCACAGGGGCAGGTGGGAGGGCTGATCCTGGGCTTTTCTCTTCATTTTCCTCTCAGATGATTGTGGGAGTATTTTTTTCCCCTCCTCTCAGCTGATTGTCGGCTTTTTTTTACTACCGGTTCAGCCAAACTGGTCCAAACCGATAACATATCACCACTGCCTGAAAACTTCTACCCTGGAGACAAATCCCTTGTGTGTCTAATCCCACTGTGGCCTACAAAGTATTATTTTTGGACTTTGCCTAAATATGTGCATTTTAATCTGTTGTTAAGCCAAGAATTACTTCAAAATTTATACTACCGGATCCGGATAAATTACTTGCCCCTTCATGCTATGATAGAGTTCTGCAAGATCTGATTATTTGGCTTGAACAGCAATGGGTTGAACAGTCTTTTCTCTGGAATTCTACCATAGAAATAAGTGAAACTTTGGCAGATATGTGGACATGCACCAGGATTGTACACTTAGCCTATTTTGTCTTACCTCCTCCTCTGGCCGAACATTGATAGAAGACAGAGGCAGTCATTTTCTTAAAAAATATCTCCGAATTTTAAGGAGCAAAGATTTAGGATGAGAGCTGCTTGCCCCGTGATTTACTAGCAAAATATTGAAAAGAAGAAAAGCAAGCTAAAAAGCAAGATTCTTAAAGCTTTATTCAAGGCACTACATAGTTGACATCTCAGATAATAACAGCTCCTCTGGAAGCTTTAAGAGTGCATTAAACAAATATAGTGGTGGATATTTATAGACTTTTAAGAACTGCTGATTAATAAAGAGACATTTATAGCTTTCCAAACTGTTAGACTTCTGTAATGTAAATACTCCAAGCAATAATAACAAGGCTATGGGCACTGAGTTATTCTTTGATGTCCCAAGGACCAGGTCATCTTAGCTTCCAGTTAGAGTATATGAATCCTCCCTCTCCCTTCCTCCCTCCCCCCTCTCTCATTCTCTCTCTCTTATTCTTTCTCTCTCTCTCATTCTTTTTCTCTTGCCTTTATTCCCTTTCTTATTCTCTCATTCTCATTTTCTCTCTCTTATTCTCTCATTCTCTCTCTTATTCTTTCTCTCATTCTCATTTTCTTTTTTATTCTCTCCCATTTTCATTTTCTCTCTTATTTTTCATTCTCATTCTCTCTCTCATTCTATTATTCTGTCTCTCATTCTCTCATTCTCATTTTCTCTCTCATTCACTCTCATTCTTTCTCATTCTCATTCTCTCTCTCTTATTCTCTCATTCTTATTTTCTCTGATTCTATTCTCTTTCTCTCTTATTCTCTTTCTCTCTTCTATAGCCCTGGTGCCTGTTGTCCAGATTAATGGTTTATACAGTATGGAGTATGGCAGGACATCTCACGTTGTTTTATGACCTCTCCTTCAGGGGTTTGCAAGCCATTTCGAGGGAAGTTGCTGCATGTTTTTTAAAGCCGATCAGGCTTGTACAGACAAAGCTGGAGTGTTGTCCTAACTGCTTCTCGCTTGGCCTAGGGGAGGTCTTGTGTAGCCAAAGCATAGAGCAGGTTTTGAGAGACGATTAACTTGTGAATCACAGCAGCCTGGTTTCCCATGGATAGGGAACTATATGCAGTATTCTAAGTGTGGCCCGATTATTCTGCAGTAGTGAGGCCATATTGGGAATATTACATCCAGAAAAGATGCTGAGGCCTCAGAAAGTGTGCAGAGAAGAGCAGTAAGGATCATAAGGGGGCTAGAGGCTAAATCATATGATTTAGCCTACAGCCCCCTTATGGAGGGAGTTAAGTATATTTAGTCCCAAAGGTGCTTTTTTCAAGAGGCAACTGGACTTTCTGGTTTGTTTGTTTGTTTGTTTTTTAAGAGGTTTTGCTTCTCATCCAAGAAGCTTCTTCAGTTCTGACTGGATGGAGAAGAATGGAAGGGTTTATACTCCTTGCAGACAGCTGGTCATTTGCATCCTTTTAGATGGTTTTTAAAGTTAAAGAATGCAAATGCAAGGAATATAAACCTTTCCATTGGGACAACCCAGCACCTATTCGCTAGAACCGGTTGTTAACATTCTAAGCAGTTCAGAGAATCGGTTGTTAGAAGAAATTACTGGCCTAATCCTGTAAGGAAGGCAGGAAGGAAACATTCTGGTGTTGCTTATAGAAACTGCCTCTCCATTAACCCTTATTACCTTCTTGGCAGGACTAGACTTCCTGTCTCAGAAACTTCTCTGGAGTTTTTTTTCCCTCCTTTGCTGGCACTTTGCTTATGTGGAGTGACTATTCAAAGTTACAGTGGCACTGAAAAAGGTGACTTATGACCATTTTTCAAACTTACGACTGTTGCAGCATCCCCACAGTCTTGAGAGGCCAGGAGAGGAGATGTGTGCCTCGACGTGAGTGATATTAAGTGATGTGTGTGACACTCAGCCAATAACATGGCCACCAAACCATGTCCTCCCAGTCACATGTCCACCTAGGCCACACATATCACCTAAGCCACGCCCATAGAACCAGTTGTTAAAAAATTTGAATCCCACCCCTGGGACAACCGTGACCTGGATGACTGAGAATCTCTACCAACTTTTAGCTATACAACTTGGGATGAACCTCCTATGGGATTGTGTGGGAGTAGGAATGGATTTCCAGAGATAAAAAATTGCAGGCTACAGGAACCAGAAGTACTGAAGAGACTCTGAGGACATGGATAAACCTCCAAGTGGCCTCAATTCCTCTCTAAAAAGATGCAAATGACCAGCTGTCTGCAAGGAGTATAAATCCTTCCATTCCCCACCATCCAGTCAGAGCTGAAAAAGCTTCTTGGATGAGAAGTGCAATTTCTACAAAGAAAATCCAGAAAGTCCAGCTGTCTCTTGAAAAAAGCACCTTTCGGACAACTGTGACCTGGATGACTGAAAAGCTCCTTAGACATTTAAATATGTTTAGCTTAACAGAGAAGAATCGGGGTTACATGACAGCTGTCTTCTGGTATTTGTGGGGCTGTCACAAAAAAAAGAGAGGATTGGCTTTGTTTCCTTATTTGTCAGATATTCAGTATTAAACAAATAAAATTGGGGACAGAAGTTCACCATAAGGAGTCCCAGTTACAAATTGTGAGCAGGTATAGCTATGTTCTAAGTGAAAAAAAATTACTCAGCTACAGGTACTCCTTGACTTATGACCCACAATTGAGTCCAAAATTTATGTGGCTAAGCGAGACAAGTGAATTTTGCCTCATTTTATGACCTTTCTTGAGACAGTTGTTAAGTGATCCAGTGCAATTAATTTGGTATCGCTGCAGTTAAGTTAGCATCACAGTTGTGAAGTGAACGTGGTTTATCCATTGACTTTGCTTGTCGGAAAATCATAATAGGGGATCCCATGACGCCGGGACACCGCAACCATCATATATATGAGTCAATTGCCAAGAGTCTGAATTTTGATCATGTGACCATAGGGATGCTGCAATGATAAGTCCCTTTTTTCAGTGCTGCGGTGATGTTGAACGGTGACTAAATGAACTATTGTAAATCAGGAACTACCTGTATTTTATGCTGGAAACATCTGCATGTTTCCTAGTTTCCTTCTGATTAATTATCCTTTAATTCCTTTTGTTGTTCTTCTCTCCCCATCTCTCAAACTGCAAGTTTTTCATAAATTGCCCAAACATCTATTCTGTATTGTAGAGCCAAGTCCAGGATAGCAATCCACTGTTTGCAAGTTTCACGAACTGCTTAAACAATACTTCTCTGATTAGTTTTAACAACTTTCACAAGAACAGGTCAATAGGTACTTAGAAAGAAATAAATTAATCATCCTCAAGCACGATTTACAATTTAGCCATTTCTTTGCTCATTTTAATAGGGGTTATAGCTTAGCCTGGGGACCCCTGGAACTTTTATCCCAGTTAAATGGAAATCATTCTTGTAATTGGGCTATGAGACATACGTAACCATTAATCTCCTTTTCTTTTGGCTTCCTTTCTCATCTTTTTCCTTATATGGTATATTTTAAATATATATATAGAGAGATCCAGTTATATATATATATATACTGTCTCTTGGTGATTGGCCCAAAGTCATCCCATACACACACACACACACACCAATCACCAGGAGACTGTGCATTCTAGTTCGACTTTAGGCATGAAAACTGGCTAGATGACTTTGTTCCAAACACCAGGAGACAGTGAGTTGTACTCCCACTTTAGGCGTGAAAGCCAGTCACTCTCTCTCTCTCTCTCAGGGTTGTTGTGGAGAAATCAGGAGGAGGAAGAAATATCAAGTATGATCATCATTTTGAATTACTTAAGCCCATGTCACACTGCACCAACGGATGGAGAGAGGATGTAAAACAGAAAAACATTTGCCATCCGTTGGTGAACGCGATGCATCCGTTCTGTACTCACTGCATCCGTTTTTCTTCCTCTCTATCTGTCCAGCATCCGTCGACTGAGGT